>PVJS01050364.1:0-14315 GCA_004027185.1 Glis glis | reverse complement strand
GGAGGATCCGGGTTCGCGGCCAGCCTCAGCTCTCTCGCTCTCTCTCTCTCCTTGTCTCTCTCTCTCTCTCTCTCTCCTTAGTGAGGCCCTCCGCAACTTCGTGAGACCCGGTTTCAAAATAAAGTATAAAAAATAGGGCCGGGGGTGTAGCACGGAGGTAGAATGCCCCTGCGTTCAATCCCCGGTACCGCAAAAAAAAAATTAAAAAAAAAAAAAAAAAAAAAAAAGTTCAACCTCACTAATAACTAAAGGAAATAGAAATCAAAACAATGAGATATCATTTTATTTATTTTTTTTGGAGTACGGGGGATTGAACCCAGGGACATATTACATCCAAGCTACACCCCAGCCCTATTTTTTATTGTTTATTTTCAAACAAGGTCTCACTAAGTTGTGGAGGGCCTCACTAAGTTGCCAAGGCTGACCACAAACCTACAATCCTCCTATCTCAGTCTCTCAAGTACTGGGATTACAAGTAAGTGCCACCACATCCAGCAATGAGATATCATTTTAATCTATCAGAGCAGTAGAATTTTTTTTTTTTTGCAGTACTGGGTATTGAACCCAGGGTCTTGCACATACTATGCAAGTACAGAGTAGTAGAATTTTTAAAAATGAGAATACCAATGCATTTAAAGAAGTGGTAAACCCCATCATGCTATTCACACACTGCCATAGGTAAAACCCCTGCAGAAAGCAATGGAGCTGGCTGTGACCCTCTCGGACCCCAGTTGAGGGCTGTTGAAGGCCTGGCCTTGATGACTGGCTCACCTGCTCCCATGGAGGCCAGAGGCCCACCAACCTTTGAGGAGGACCGGAGATGCCCTTACCCACCGAGGGCCCAGCTGCACAGGATGCCTCCAAGCCCAGCAAGCTGTCCTCCTTGGCCCACAGACACATGAGCAGGAGAACGGGCTTTCTAAACTCTGTCAGAGCAGAATGGCTCTTTCTGAAGACAGGTGAAGCTTCTAGTACCTCTCCTCGGTGCTGTGGGGCTTGCCCTCGCATTGGTCTGTGGCCCTGCTTCCGGCCCCTGTGTGCAACCCCAACAAGGCCGACTTCACCGTGGATACCAAGACCACAGAGGTATTGGCTTCAGTTTGAGGCTCAGCTATGGATGTGGGTCTGGGGTTTTGTGCCTCAAACCTGGAACCCAAAATAGAAGAATTTATCTGTTTGAAGAGCAGTGAGGCTGGTTTTACCTATGTAGTAGCAAAAGAGAGAGGAATTTGGGGAAATAAATAGGAATCAGTGAAGACAAGTGGAATCCTTTACTCAGGACAGATTGAGGAAAGCCGAGGTGCATTCTTTATCCTGCTTCTAGCATGCTCCCAACGACGGAAGAATAGGTGGTCAGCATTTGCATTAAATTGCATTTGTGGAGAGAACCAAGATGGCGCTATAGCGAGAGGCAGCATATTGCTGGCACTCTGAGAGTTGGAGTTCGACTGGCAGGAAGACTGTATCTTGAAAAGAAAAGTAGGGCAGTCAAAACTCAACAAAACAATGAGAACCAAAGTGCAGCGGAATGCGAGGCAGTGGAAGGAGCGGAGGGCGGTAGGGAGCTCAAAGCATCTCACCTGGTGAGCGGAGAGCAGAGACAAAGGCGCCATCTTGACTGAGCCACACAGCTGCCGGAATCCTCCAGCAAAGAAACAGCTGATTCTTGTGAAACCAAAGATTATAGTCCACCATCGAAAGCAGTCAACATCAGACCATGATGAAGCCCAAGTCGAACCAGATCCACACCTACAACAGCGAAGGGTGGGTGACGAGCCTCAGCCTCCACCAAGAAAGCGACGCGGAGAGACACAGATGAGGCGGCCAGGCACAGAAGCAGCCCAATACCGAGAAAACGAGTGGGTGAAACACGGCCCCCCTGGAGTAGCCTAGCACCGGTGCAGAACACCCCAGCACTGAGGACATGGACGGACATGGCTTGGCCCCCCCGGAGCCGCCCAACAAGAACACGGGTGAGTGAGATAAAAGGAGGCAGCGTGTCGCCGGCACCCCAAAACTCAGAAATCAGCCAGCGGAAGACTGCTTCTTAACAAAAAAAGTGGGACAGACAAAAAACAAAACAAAGAGAGCCAAAGAGCAGCAGAGTGCAAGGCAGTGGACAGAGCCGGGGCTAAACAGAACTCCACACATTTCACCTAGTAAGTGGAGAGCAGAGGTGAAGGAGCCATCTATGCAGGGCCACACCTACACCATGACTCCCAGAGAGCAACAGCAAAGAGACAGCAGATCCTTGTGAAACCAGCGACTATAGACCACAATTGAAGCTGATCAACTCCAGAACATGATGAAGCCAAAGTCAATCTAGACCTGCAACTACAACAACGATGGTTTCGAGGGGTGGGCCATGAGCCTCTGCTCCCGCAACGAGTATTATGAGGAGAGACAAAGAAGAAGTGGCCATACACAGGAGCAGCCCAATGCTGAGAACACAAGCGAGTGATCCCTCAGCCCCACCACCAGAGAACCCCTCCCCCCGGCGCTGATGATGCGGGGCAGGTGAGCCCTCAGTCCTGCCCCTGGAGAACCCCTCCCACCAGAGCTGGGGACACAGGGCAGGTGGAGGCTCCCGGCGCTGGGGACGCAGGGCGGATAAGCCCTTGGCCCCACCCCCAGAGAACCCCTCCCCCCGCACTGGCAATGCGGGGTGGGTGAGCCCAGGGCCCCGCCCCCGTAGACCTGCCGGCGCTAGGGACACGAGGCGGGTGAGCCCTCGGCTTGCCCCCGGAGAACCCCTCCCCACAGCGCTGGGGATGCAGGGTGGGCGAGCCTTGGGCCCCGTCCCCGGAGACCCCCTGGTGCTGGGGAAACAAGGCGGATGAGCCCTTGGCCCTGCCCCCGGAGACCCCTCACTCCAGCGCTGGGGACGTGGGGTGGACGTGCCCCCAGCCCCGCCCCAGAGTACCCCAGTGCTGAGGTCATGGGAGGATGAACCACGACCCCGCACAGGAGGGACTCCAGACAAAGAGAAAACCTCAGATGAGCGAAGAAGGCGAACTAATTAGGGGAGAAGGGAGGGAAGGACAGGGAAACAAATTGGTGCACAGGATGGACATACACAAAGATATCAAAATCAACTACTATGCTGAAAACAGGAAGGAGGGAGGGGGGAGGCAGAGGGTGGGAAGTGGGGAGGGCTAATTGACTAATGAGTGCATGTATACGTCAACCACCCTGAAATCCTTCAAGATGTGATTGCAATGCACTAATAAAAAATAAATAAACAAATAAATTGCAAAAAAAAAAGAAAGAAAGCAATCGGGCTAATATACCAAGAGAATATAAAGTAGCCCTATAATTTAGCAGCATTTCCCAAAGCTTTACTTCTAGAAAATACTTCTTCCACAAGATATTAATAGGGGTTACCCAAAATAACTGTTAACTTTGGAAAGTCTATGTTAAACACAGAAAAAAAAGAATCGTTATTTTATTTTTATTTTTTTGTGGTACTGGGCATTGAACCCAGGGGCATTTTACCTCCGAGCTACACCCCCAGCCCTATTTTTTATACTTTATTTTAAAAACAGGTCTCACGAAGTTGCAGAGGGCCTCACTAAGTAGGTGAGGCTGGCTGCGAACCCCAATCCTCCAGTCTCCGCCTCCCAAGTACTGGGATTACAAGCTTGTGCCACCACGCCCAAAAATTCACACCCGGTGAATTTTTTTTTTTTTTTTGCGGTACGGGGGATTGAACGCAGGGGCATTCTACCTCCGCGCTACGCCCCCAGCCCTATTTTTTTTTTATGCTTTATTTTGAAACCGGGTCTCACGAAGTTGCCGAGGGCCTCGCTAGAGAGAGAGAGGAGAAAGAGAGTGCCCGCCAGCACCTGCGCATGCGCGCTGAGGCTGGCCGCAAACCCAGATCCTCCGGTCTCCGCCTCCCAAAGTATTGGGATTACAAGCGTGCGCCACCACGCCCGGCCATACCCGGTGAATTTTAATTTTTATTAATTTATTTATTCATTTATTTTGTGGTACTGGGGATTGAACCCAGGGGCATACTACCTCTTAACTACACCCCCAGCCCTATTTTATTTTTTCAAGACAGGGTCTCACTAAATTGCAGAGAGCCTCGATAAATTGCTGATGCTGGCCATAAACCTGTGATCCTGTTTCAGCCTCCCAAGTTCTGGGATTACAAGCATGCGCCACCACGCCCAGCTGAGGATTTTGTTTTTAACTGCAAGATTTCAGTGACTTAATATGTTCTTATTACTATGAATATGTAAGATGAAAATAAACAGCGTTTTCCATTTGTGGGAGGGGTGCTAGGGATTTAACCTAAAGGCATTCTACCTCTGAGCTATACCCTCAGCCCTATTTTTTTTTATTTTGAAACAGGGTCTCACTAAGTTGCTGAGGGCCTTGCTAAATTTCTGAGGCTAGAACGTGTGATTCTCCCATTCTCCTGTCTCAGCATCCCAAGTACATGGATTACAGGCATGCACCCAGTAGGCATGGCTCCCATATTTTTTTGACCACATAAATCTTATTTTTAGTTATTTAGTTTTTGGCACATCTCAGAGGACCACTAAAGTATTCTGAGAATCATATTTTGGGAGGAACAGCCATTCAGTATGATTCCAATTATATTATTTTACATATTCTATATATGTTCACAGAAAAAAAAAACTAAGCCAGGCGTGGTGATGCACACTTGAAATCCCAGTACCTGGGAGGTTGAGACGGGCAGATCACAAGTTCACAGCCAGCCTCAGCTACTTAGTGAGACCCTGTTTCAAAATAGAGGATAAAAAATAGGGCTGGGGGTGTAGCTCAGAGGTAGAATGCCCGTGGGTTCCATCCCTAGTACCACAAAAAAAAAAAGAAAAAACTAAAGGGAAGCCAGGCATGGTTGCACATACCTGTAATCCCAGTATTTGGGAGACTGAGACAAAAGAATTGAACGTTCGTGGCCAGGCTCAGCGACTTAGTAAGACTCTGTTTCAAAATAAAAACTAGAAGCCGTGCGTGGTGGTGCACACTTGTAATCCTAACTTGGGAGGCTGAGACAGGAAGATCGCAGGTTCAAGGACAGCCTCAGCAAGTAGTGAGACTCTCATCAACCTAGTGAGACCCTGCTTCAAAATAAAAATAAGAAAGGGCTGGGGGTGGAGCTCAGAGGTAGAATGCCCCTGAGTTGAATCCCCAGTGCCAAAATAAATAAGTAAAAATAAATAGCCAGGCGTAGTGGTACACGCTTGTAATCCAAGTACCTGGGAGGCTGAGACAGAAGGATAACAGGTTTGAGGCCAGCCTCAGCTACTTAGTGAGACCCTCCGCAACTTAGTGAGACCCTGTTTCAAAATAAAATAAGCCCGGCGTGGTGGCTCACGCCTGTAATCCCAGTACTTGGGAGGCTGAAACAGGAGGATTACAGGTTCCAGGACAGTCTCAGTAAGTAGTGAGACACTCATCAACCTAGCAAGACCCTGTTTCAAAATTTAAAAAATAGCCAGGCGTAGTGGCGCATGCTTGTAATCCCAGTACTTGAGAGGCTGAGACAGGAGGATCGCAGTTTCGCGGGCAGTCTCAGGAACTTAGTGAGGCCCTCTGAAACTTAATGAGACCCTGTTTCAAAATAAAGAATAAAAAAAAATAGGGCTGGGGGTGTAGCTCAGAGGTAGAATGCCCCTGGGTTCAATCCCCAGTTCTGCAAAATAAATCAATTAATTAAAAAAATAAAAACAGGGCTGGGGGTATAGCTCAAAGGTAGAATGCCCCTGGGTTCAATCCCCAGTACCACAAAGGAATGAATCAATGAATGGATGAATGAATGGATGAATGAATGAATGATAGGGCTAGGGGTGTTGCTCTCAAATTGAATGCCAGTACCAAAAAGAAAAGAAAACTAAAAGGAAATGTTTACTGTAGTTATCTCTGGTTCTGGAATTACCAATTATGAGTACGATCTATACTTTATTTTAATTGTGAAAATATTTTCTAAACTGTCTAAAATCAACATGAATTTTTTTTCCAGTCTAGAACCCAGGGTGCTCTACCACTTTGCCCCAGCCCTTTTTATTTTTTTGAGAAAGGATCTCACTAAATTGCCAAGGCTGGCCTTGAACTTGTGATTCTAATACTTCAGCCTTCTGAGTAGCTAGTAGTTGGGATTACAGACCTGTGCCACCATGCCCAGCAAATTAATTTTATAATTAACAACAAAAAGATTAAAAAATGTCCCCTCCAATCCAGTAATTCTACTTCTTGGAAATCTATCCCAAGACAATAACCCTATATATGAGCAAAGATTTAAACAAAAGAGTATTCATAGAGTTCTGATAAAATTCTAGAGTGTTACAGCTCTTTTAGAATCTAATAGGTTTTCTGTTTTGTTTTGTTTTTTTTGTGGTACCGGGGATTGAACCCAGGGGCATTCTATCTCCGAGCTACACCCCCAGCCCTATTTTTTATCCTTTATTTTGAAAACAGGTCTCACGAAGTTGCGGAGGGCCTCACTAAGTAGCTGAGGCTGGCCACGAACCCGGATCCTCTGGTCTCCGCCTCCCAAGTACTGGGATTACAAGTGTGTGCCACCACGCCCGGCAGGTTTTCTGGTTTTTGATAGAAAACCTCCCCACATGGGGAGAAAAAGACTCTGGAAATAATCTAAAAATCCAATAAGAGAAGAAAGGAAAGATAGGATGTATGCCCAACAACACTCTGTCTACATTTGTGTGTGTGTAGTACTGGAGACTGAACCCAGGGGCATTCTAATTCTGAGCTACACCCCTAGCCCTTTTCGTTTTTTACTTTGAAACAGGGTCTTGCTGAATTGCTGAGGTTGGTCTCGAACCTGTGATCCACATGTCTCAGCCTCCCAAGTACTGAGATTACAGTCATGTACCACTATGCCTGTCTTCTGCCAGCATATTTTTTTTCCTTTTTCTCTTATTTTGTGGTACTGGGGATTGAACTCAAGGGCATTCTATCTCCGAGCTACACCCCCAGTCCAATTTTTTTATGTCTTCTTTGGAAATAGGGTCTCTCTAGGTTGATGAGAGTCTCACTACTTGCTGAGGCTGTCCTTTAACAGGCAATCCTCCTGTCTCAGCCTCCCAAGTACTGGGATTAAAGGCGTGCACCACCACGCCCGGCTTTTTTCTTTTCTTTTTTTTTTTGGTACTGGGGGTGGAACCCTGGGACCTTTTACCTCTGGGTACACCTTCAGCCCTATTTTATTTTTTATTTGGAAACAGGGTCTCACTAAGTTGCTGAGGCTGGTTTTGAACCTGCCATCCTCCTGTCTCAGTCTCCCAAGTATTGAGATTACAGGCATGTGCCAACGCGCCCAGTCGCCAGCATTGTAAAAGATGCTTACAGCTAGGTGTGGTGGAGACCGTGTTTCAAAATAAAAATAAAATAGGAGCCAGGAGTGGTGGCACAAGCCTGTAATTCCAGTACTTAGGAAGCTGAGACAGGAGGATGACAGGTTTGAGGCCAGTGAACAATAACTTAGCAAGACCCTGTTTTTTTTTTTTTTTTGCAGTACTGGGGATTGAACCCAGGGGCATTCTATCTCCAAGCAACACCCCCCAGCCCTATTTTTTTATTCTTTATTTTGAAACAGGGTCTCACTAAGTTGTGGAGGACCTCACTAAGTAGCTGAGGCTGGCTCAAGATCTTGTTTCAAAATAAAAAATAAAAAGTAAAAAGGAGCCAGGCATAGTGGCGCACGCCTGTAATCCCAGTACTTGGGAGGCTGAGATAGGAGGATCGCAGGTTTGAGGACAACCTGAGCAAATAGTGAGATTCTCATTAACCTAGCAAGACCCTGTTTCAAAATAAAAATAAAATAGGGCTGGAGGTATAGCTCAGAGGTAGAATGCCCCTGGGTTCAATTCCCAGTGCCACATACATACATACACAAACACACACACACACACACACACACACACACACACAATAATAATAAATAGAAGAGCTGAAGGTCAAGCTCAGTGGTAGGACACCCCTGGGTTCGATCCCCAGTTTCACACAAAAAAAGAAGCAATAATCCGGTATGTCAAAAGAGATAGAACATAAAGAGACTGAAGATAAGATGACTACATAGATGACAGCAATATTTGTAAAATGGAAATTAAAATTTTAGAAGGCATGTAGAATGGCCCAAGTACTTTCCTTGGTACCTGGCACATATAGTTTCTTCTAATTCATACAATAACCCTTACACAATAGTAATAATTACAGAACAATGTTAGATACTTTCTTGTTTTGTTTTGTTTTTTTGCGGTACCAGGGATTGAACCCAGGGGAGTTCTACCTCCGCACTACACCCCCCACCCTATTTTTTTTTATACTTTATTTTGAAACCGGTTCTCACGAAGTTGCAGAGGGCCTCACTAGGTAGAGAGAGAGAGAGAGAGAGAGAGAGAGAGGGAGAGAGAGAGCGAGCGAGCGAGCGTGAGCAAGCTGAGGCTGGCCGCGAACCCAGATCCTCCAGTCTCCGCCTCCCAAAGTACTGGGATTACAAGCGTGCGCCACCACGCCCAGCCAGATACTTTCTATATGCCAGACATGTTTATCACTTTAATTAAATTTTAATTCTCAAATAATCTCATATTTTAAGAGTTGTTATTCCAATTTCATCTATGAGAAAACCAAGGTTTAAATTCCCAAGGCCAAACCTGGGCAAGGTGGTGCATGCTTGTAATCCTAGTACTTGGGAGGCTGAGACAAGAGGATCACAGGTTTGAGGACAGTCTCAGCAATTTAGTAAGGCTCTCAGCAACCTAGTGAGACCCTGTTTCCAAATAAGAAATAAAATCAGTGGTGGGGGGGTGTAGCTCAGAGGTAAAATGCCTCTGGGTTTAATTCCCAGTACCACACACACACACACACACACACACACACACACACAATCCCAAGGCCATGGGGCTAGGGATATAGCTCAGTGGCAGAGCATTTGACTAACATGTGTGAGGCCCTGGGTTCAATTCCTAGCACCCCAAAGAAAATAAATTTTCCCAAAGCCATGTAGCTAACAAGTATTGAAGATGTTACAGCAATACAAACAGAAGACTATTTTGACAAGCCAGGAGCAGTAGTACATGCCTGTAATCCTAGTGATTTAGGAGGTTGAGGCAGGAGAATCACAAGTTCAAGCCCAGCCTTGACAACTTAATGAGGCCCTGTCTCAAAAAAATTTAAAAACAATAAAAAGGACTAGGGGTGTAGCTCAGTGGTAAAGCACCCCTGCATTCAACCCCCCAGTACCAAAAACATAAAGCAAAATAAAATATATTTAAAAATCTTAAAGCCGGGCGTGGTGGCGCACGCTTGTAATCCCAGTACTTTGGGAGGCCGAGACCGGAGGATCCGGGTTCGCGGCCAGCCTCAGCTCTCTCTCTCTCTCTCCCTGTCTCTCTCTCTCTCTCTCTCTCTCTCTCTCTCTACTTAGTGAGGCCCTCCACAACTTCATGAGACCCGGTTTCAAAATAAAGTATAAAAAATAGGGCCGGGGGTGTAGCGTGGAGTTAGAACACCCCTGGGTTCAATCCCCGGTACCACACACACAAAAAAATCTTAAAAAGAGAAACATGATGCAAAAAGCTTCTCTTGAGTTGGCTAGAATGAGGGTGCTTTTAACAGACTAATGATGGAACAAGCTTATACTGATTTTGGTCAGGTTAGATCTGAGTATATCTAAGAGTGAACAATATTCACCAAACTATTAGAAAAAGGCATAAGCAACTCAGGAGAGGGTGGTGCTAGGAATAATGACTGTGGTTAAGGAACAAATTAAGCAGTGAGAAAATGGAAATAGCAGGTGTAGACCTGATATTCAAGAAATCTGGCTGGGACTAAGAAAGAAACAGAAGTGACAGGCCTTGATTCTTCAGTGCAATAGAAAGTAAGGCTATTTGCCATGGGAGGAAGAACTAAAATGGAGAGCCAGAGAAAGCTGGAAATGATTGGGGAAATAGCCATGGGAGAATGTAAGGACACCAGGAAAAAAGAATTAGCGAGAAGCAGTGATCTTGACAGAAGTTGACATTATACTGAATCTGCTAGCTTCTGTGCTTTCTCTCTAGCAATATGTTGTAGTTCACAAGCAGAAGCCAAGAAAATAGTTGGTGGGTATGATTCAAGGTAACAGAAATACTTGCTTAGTATAGAAGATCAAAATGAATAAAGAAAGCAAAGAGCATAGTATCAAAGTGGCTAATCATACAGGTCTAGCGAGGTAATTCCAAAAATTACTCTATAGTACTGGGAGGTAGGACTCCCCTGAGTATTATTTTATTTATTTATAAATAAATAAAATAAATAATAAGGGATGAGGAGCCGGGTGGGGTGCCATACACCTATAATCCCAGTACTCGGGAAGCTGAGACAGGAGGATCGCAGGTTCAAGACCAGCCTCAGCTACTTAGTGAGGCCCTCTACAACTTAGTGAGACCCTGTTTCAAAATAAAGAATAAAAATAGGGCTGGGGGTGTAGCTCGGAGGTAGAATGCCCCCGGGTTCAATCCCCAGTTCCACAAAAAAAGAAAAGAAAAATAAGTACTGAAAGCTGGGTGTGGTGGTACACACCTGTAATCCCAGTACTTGGGAGGCCGAGACAGGAGGATCGCAGGTTCAAGGACAGCCTCAGCAAGTAGTGAGACTCTCATCAACCTAGGGAGACCCTGTTTCGAAAAATATAATAGGGCTGGGGGCATAGCTTGGAGGTAGAATGTCTCTGGGTTCAATCCCCAGTAACACACACACACACACACAAAAAGACCTACTATCCAAGTGTAGTGGTACATGCCTGCAATCCCAGTACTTGGGAGGCTGAAATAGAAGGATCAGAGGTTTGAGGATAGCCTCAGCAACCCAGTAAATCTCTCTGTAACCTAGCAAGACCCTGCTTCAAAACAAAAAATAAAATAGGGCTGTGGGTGTAGCTCATAAGTAGAATGTCCCAGCCGGGCGTGGTGGCGCACGCTTGTAATCCCAGTACTTTGGGAGGCGGAGACCGGAGGATCCAGGTTCGCGGCCAGCCTCGGCTCGTGCACGCGTGTGCGTGCGCGCACGCGTTCTCTCTCTCTCTCTCTCTCTCTCTCTCCCTGTCTCTCTCTACTTAGTGAGGCCCTCCGCAACTTCGTGAAACCCGGTCTCAAAATAAAGCATACAAAAATAGGGCCGGGGGCGTAGCGCGGAGGTAGAACGCCCCTGCGTTCAATCCCCGGTACCGCAAAAAAAAAAAAAAAAAAAAAAAAAAATTTAAAAAAATTAAAGTACTCAAACAGTCTAAAGAAATCTCTAGAATATAAGGCCCATGAACATAGGGGTTTAGGGCTGTTTTAGTCACTGTTGTGTCTCCAGTAAATAAAGCCATGCCATATACATGAGAGACACTGCATTAATTTAATACAACCGCATTAAAAGGAAATTGCATAAACCGGGCGCGGTGGCGCACGCTTGTAATCCCAGTACTTGGGAGGCTGAGACCAGAGGATCCGGGTTCGCGGCCAGTCTCAGCTACTTAGTGAGGCCCTCCACAACTTAGTGAGAGACCCTGTTTCAAACTAAAGAATAAAAAATAGGGCTGGGGGTGTAGCTCGGAGGTAAAATGCCCCTGGGTTCAATCCCCAGTACCGCAAAAAAAAAATTAAATTGCATCACACAAAAATCATAAAATGAGGCCGGGCGTGGTGGCGCACGCTTGTAATCCCAGTTCTTTGGGAGGCGGAGACCGGAGGATCCGGGTTCACAGCCAGCCTCAGCTCTCTCTCTCTCTCTCTCTCTCTCTACTTAGTGAGGCCCTCCGCAACTTCGTGAGACCCGGTTTCAAAATAAAGCATAAAAAATAGGGCCGGGGACGTAGCACGGAGGTAGAACGCCCCTGCGTTCAATCCCCGGTACCGCAAAAAAAAAAAAAAATCATAAAATGAAAAACACAAAACCTGATAGCCTAAAACAGCACCAGAACCCAGGGGCATTCTACCTCTGAGCTGTATCCCCAGCTCTATTTTATATTTTACTATGAAACAGGGTCTCACTAACATGCTAAGGGTGGCTGCAAAACTGCGATCCTCCTGTCTCAGCCTCCCAAGTACTGGAATTACAAGTGTGTACCACCATGCCTGGCGTCACCCCCTGCCCTTTTTATTTTGAAACAGGGTCTCGCTAAGTTGTAAGACTGACCTTGAACCTTGAACTTTCAATCCTCCTGTCTCAGCTTCCCAGAGTTTTTTTTTTTTTTTTTTGGTACTGGGGATTGAACCCAGGGGCATTCTACCTCCTAGCTACACCCCCGGCCCTATTTTTTTATTCTTCATTTCGAAACAGGGTCTCACGAAGTTGCGGAGGGCCTCACTAAGTAGCTGAGGCTGGCCGCGAACCCGGATCCTCTGGTCTCAGCCTCCCAAGTACTGGGATTACAAGCGTGCGCACCACGCCCGGCTGTCTCTTTGCTTAGTGACTCCACACTACTGCTGGAGAGACTGTTCTTTGTCGTCTGATCACTAAAGTCTCTACTCCATGAGCTTAGTGGTCGGCTAGTGATTTGACAGACGCTTCTGTAAGTAGCTGGAGCAAATATACATAATGAATACTCCCCAAACTCTGCAAACTGACCGGGACTTGGGGCCCTCCTCCAGGCTTAACTAGGGTGTTCACAGTGGAACCTTCACCACCTTCATTTCCTGTTTGCAAAGAGCTGAAAGATTAGCCAGAGGCGAAAGCACAATGTCTTCCCAGGTCTCTCTCAGCACACACTGAGCCCTGGCATGCATGTGGCCTTCTAAATTCTTGGTACATGTGGGAGCTTCTCAGAGCTCTGACTCCCCCGCTCACTCCTTCTCCAGCCAGTCTTCCTAGGCTTTTCAAAAGTCTGTCTGCTGCTTGTCCATCTGTTATTCCTTGCCCCAAGCAACTGTGACTAGAACATACCTTCAAATTTCAAATGCCCCCCTTTGTTTGGTATTGGGGATTGAACCCAGAGGTGTTCTACACTGAGTTACACCCCCAGCCCTTTTAATTTTTATTTTATTTTAATTAATTTATTTATTTATTGTGCGTGTGTGTGTGTGTGTGTGTGTGTGTGTGTGTGTGTATGTGCTACTGGGGATTGAACTCCCAGCTACACCCCCAGCCCGATTTTATTTTTTATTTCGAAACAGGGTCTCACTAAGTTTCTGAGGCTAGTCTCAAATCTGTGATCCTCCTGTCTCAGCCTCCCAAGTACTGGGGATTACAATTGTGCACCACCACGCCCAGCTTATTTTATTTTTTATTTTGAAACAGGGTCTCACTAAGTTGTGGAGGGCCTAAGTTGCTCAGGCTGGCTGTGAACCTGTGATCCTCCTATCTCAGCCTCTCAAGTACTGGGATTACAGGTGTGTGCCACCACAACTGGCTATTTTTTAAAACAGTCTCGCTAAATTGCTGAGGCTGTCCTCGAACCTGTGATCCTCCTCCTGTCTCACCTTTTTTTTGTGGGGGGTGCTGGGGATTGAACCCAGAGGCATTCTACCTCCAAGTTATACCCCCGGCCCTATCTTATTTCTTATTTAGAAACATAAGTTGCAGAGCACCTCGCTAAGTTGCTGATTTTGGCTGCGAACCTGCGATCCTCCTGTCTCAGCCTCCCAAGTACTGGGATTACAAGCATGTGCCACCACAGCCAGCTCCATCCTGTGTTAACTGTCCCGAGAGAAGGGTGAGCCCTGGGGCGTTTCACTCTCCACGTTTGGATCTGCCGGGCTTGGATCTGAAATCCCAGGGGTACTCTATCCCTCCAGATGCGAGAGAGAAGTGTTCCGGCGAGAATCCCATTTTCCTCTCCAGTTTGGGAGAGGCCGGCCCCAGCCAGCAGGAGAAATTTCCCTTTGCGCTTCTTATCTGCGCGCTGCAGCGTCTCCTTCCCGTTCTCCCGGTTTCTAAGAAGCCACTCCACGCACTCCCCCTCCAGATATGCTCGCTTGCTCTGCCACACCCATCACCTCCCACTTGCGCTGGGTGATCTGAGCCGCCCTATCGGTAGCAGTCCAGGAGCTCAGATCCTCGTTGAGGGCGATGTAATCCGCGCCGTCGCAGACGTGCTGAAGGTACCAGCGGAGAAGGCGGCGGTCTGGGCCCACGTAGCAGCGGTACCTCACCTGGGTGATGTGAAAGCCTGGCCCCATCCCCACCGTCTGCCCCTCCCTCCTGGACCGGCCCCGCAGTCGGCCCCGTTCACAAAGCCCCGCCCCGCCATCAGTCCCGCCCACCTGGACCGGCCCAGCAACGGCCCCGCCCACAGGGCCCGTCCTGACGTCAGCCCCGCCCACCAGGACAGGCCCAGCAATCAGCCCCGCCCACCA
>PVJS01050363.1:0-14347 GCA_004027185.1 Glis glis | reverse complement strand
CCAATACTTTGGGAGGCAGAGACCGGAGGATCCGGGTTCACGGCCAGCCTCAGCTCGCTTGGTCTCTCTCTCTCTCTCTACCTAGTGAGGCCCCTCCACAACTTCATGAGACCTGGTTTCAAAATAAAGTATAAAACAATAGGGCCGGGGGTGTAGTGTGGAGGTAGAATGCCCCTGGGTTCAATCCCTGGTACCGCAAAAAAAAAAAAAAAAAAAAAAAAAAAAAAAAAAAAAAAAAAAAAAAAAAAAAAAAAAAAATATATATATATATATATATATATATATATAGTATGGTAGGTCCAGTATAGTATGACAAGTACTAATGAGAAAATAAAGAAAGGGAGTACTAAGGGAGAGGGGAGGGTGGACAGAAGTTGTGATTATAAATAGCATAGTAGAGAGGCCTCCCTATGGAAGAAACATTCAAGCAGAGTTGCAGAGGAGATGGGGGAGCATGCCATGCCCCTCTTTGAGAAAGAGCATTCCAGGCAAGTGCAAATGGCCTGAGGGGAAACGGAGCCTGGTGTGTTTGAGAAAGAGTAGTAACACCCCTGTGTCTGGACTAGAGTGAGCAAGGGGAGATGCACCCGTGGAAATGAGTCCATTGTCTATGACTGAAATGAACTGTGTTGAACTTGGTGAGACTAGAGGTCATGGAGGCACAAGGAAGGTCAGAAATTGTTCTTGGGATGGACATGTTGAGGTGAAGCCTTGACCTCTAACCTAAGTTGGGAAAGTGGAGCCTAAACCTTTGTTTTAGGTCCTATCTTTGGGTAAGAGAGGTCAGAGAGGAAGGGAGGGGCAGATGGAATGTGGCCTGATCTCAAGGGCCATAGACCTTTTTGGCATAAAATGATTCATGTTAGTTTTAGACAATAGGGCATTTCCAAAGCCTCTGTCTGGATAAATCTTCTTTTTTAAACTACTCCTACCTTTCTTCCTTTCTGACTATTCACCACCAATTGTGAATACAACAATTGAAATAACCACATTGTCCTTTTTAAAGACTTTATCCTTATCAATTTCAAAATTCCCTTTTAATTGTAACCCACATTTTTTTGAGGATGAAAAATAGTTTCCCTGTAGCCTTGGGAGGGAGCAGGGCAGGGAGAAAAGTATGAGAGACAATAAGGAAAGCTCAGGAAGGCTCGGGGTCCATGCTTAAAGCTGTTCTTGAATTGAAAGTTGGGAAGAACCTTTGAAGAGTGATTAAGGGACCTTTCTATGTCATGAATCACCACTGAGGAACATCAAACACCATGTTGTAGCCTCCGAGACTTTAACATGCTTCCAAATATAGCTAATAAATTACTAGGAAAAGCCAGGCATGGTGATGCAGGCCTGTAATCCCAGTGCTTGGGGGGCTGAGACCAAAGGACCAGCCTCAGCAACTTAGCAAGACCCCGTTTCAATATAAAAATTTTTTTAAAAGGGCTGGGAGTATAGTTCAGAGGTAGAATGCCCCTGGGTTCAATCCCCAGTTCCAAAAAACAAAAGAAAGAAATTACTGGGAAGAGACTTAGCCCCTTGACAGATGATTCATTGAGGCTGAACAATATAATTTCTGTGAAATCATTAACCAGACCTCCTACGCCATCTCTACCCTCCACCAACTAAACATTGTTAATCAAACAAGACCAGATGGCTTTGAAACATAGTTTACCCCCCATCTTTCTTGGTAGTACCAACATATTTTGAGTACGTATTAATAATAGTGAGAAAATCACACTCAAAAGCATGCCAGGAATGGGGTTGTTGAATTCTGAGTTAATCAGAACCAGAGTGAATGTCTGCCAGCATGTGTGGTTTAATTGCCTGAGGTCACTTTGAAGGGGCTGTGCTGGATGCTGACAGACTTTGTTGGAATTATTGGAATTTTTCAGGCCCAGTCATGTTGGCCTATACCTCATGGAGGAGCCAGAGAGAATGTCAGAGGTCTGGCTGTCCAAACTCCAATCACATATTTCTTCCTTGCCTGTGCTCACTAGTTTTTCCTAAAGTCTGTTGGCTTTAAAGGCAAATGATCTGCCTTTGGTATTTGACTTCACCACTTACTAGTTGTATGGTCTTTAAAAGGCATAATGTTATTCAACAAATATTTATTGAATACCAACTGTGGTGCAGATGTGTGAATGTTGATGAGTATGCAGCTCTGTGGGCCTTGGTTTCCTTGCATATGATGGCAGTAATATCCATCCCCAAGAGCAAGCTCAGTAGGTGATAGGATTAGTGAGAGAATTAAATGAGATGTTTTCTGAGCAGTCATACCATAGTAACTGCACAGTAAGCAACAGCCATTATTCTACTCTTAAGAAAATGTATAGATTTTAAAAGGGGGTAGGGAGCATTTTCTCAATCTACCACCCTTTGATCTGGTAGGTAAGAAAACCCAATCCTCTTTGAAAAGGTAATCAATAGTTGGCTCTAGAACACCACAGTCTTGTAAAAATGATATCTCATCAGTCCATGCCTATGTATCTGTGATGGTTACTTTTATGAGCCAACTTGACTGGGTCACAGGTTGCCCAGATATTTGACTAAACATTCGGGGTATTTCTATGAGGGTGTTTTAGATGAGATTAACATTTAAATTGGTAGACTAAGTAGAGCAGATTGCCTTCCTAATATGGGTGGGCATCATCCAATCAGTTGAAGATCTAAATAGAATAACGAGATTGACCCTTACTGAGTAAGAGAATTATCCCTGGCTGCCTTCAAACCGGGACATCAGTTTTTTTCCTACCTTTGGTCTCAAACAGAAACATCAGCTTTTCCTGGGTCTCAAGCCTGCCAGCCTTCAGAAGTGAGCTACACCCTCAGCTCCCTGGGTTCTCAGGCTTTCAGACTCAGACTGGAACTAACCCACAGGCTCTCCAGCTTGCTGATTCACCCTGAAGACCTGGGAAACTGACCTCCTCGGAATTGCATGAGCCAATTCCATCCTACATGTTCTGTTTTATTAGAGAACCCTAATATAGTTCCAACTTCAATTTACTTTTTACCACTCCCCATAACCTACTCTGTACACCAGGTGAGCTGAACCCATGAAGCTCCTTGGCCTGCTTGCTTTCATGTTGTGCCTTTGCATGAAGTGTCTCTGCTAAAAGAGCTCCCCTCCACCCTGACCCTCAAAGATACTGCTGCTCACCCATCGAAACTCAATCTTAGTATCACTCGATTCAGAATTTCATTCTTTATAATTGGGGCCTTCTCTATGTCAGCTAATGCTTACTTCATTCCAGCACCTATAGCCTGTCACGTTTCCTGGTGTCTTTTTTTTTTTCTCCAATGGTACAATGTGAGGTCCTTGAAGACAGGGAGGTGTCCTATCACGGTACTTAGCATAATGTTAGTTACACGGCAGGAAGCCAGTAAATATATATTGCATGAATAAAAGAATAAATGAATGAGCAAACAAATGAAAATATCTCTTTATTCAAATAAAATATAAAACACAAAGGTTAAGGAAAAACTTATTTTAGGATCATTGAACCAAATCGGTGAATCCCTGAGGTCTCTAGCCAATGGCTTCAAAACCCTATTGAATGGAGGCTTTGAGAAAAAGCAGCTCAGGATTTGGAGTAGAAATAAGGCTGAGGGTTATCTTTTTCAGAAGCCAAGGAAGCATCTATCATATGGGATGATTTTGATTAGCTTTGGCTGAAGACTTTGCCTCTTGCAGGAGGAAGATTACCATGCTGAATCCTGCTGATGTCTCCAGCATAACTAACCCTAAAGGTCATTTAGACTCTCAGGACTCAGCTTTTCCAGGCAGGTCTGATCCACTGAGATGGACTGATCTTGACTCAGGACTGTGTGGAGGTTTGGTATTTTCTTTGTAGATTTCATCCCCCTATTCAAACTCAGTGCCTCTTCAGGATTTTTTTTTAAATGAAAAGAATGATCTATGTTAACATCAAACTGATACTCATTGTGATGTGAGACTACAATGCACCAATAAAAACATAAAAAAAAGAATGATCATGGGCAAATTTTACCAATGAAGGAAGTTTATAAGCCCCAACACAAGATTGCACAGTAACCTTGGATCTACCATTGAACATGAGATTTCTCCCAGATTAGATGCTTACCTCTAAAAGCTCTTTTATAGTTGGAGATGAAAACCCTATCCTGTCATGGAGACAGCTATAACTATAGAGGGCTGGAGGCAAGGTCCATGCAGAGTGATGCTGAGGGTATGTGTTAATCAAACTTCCCACAGACTAGTGCTCTTTGTCATGAAATCCAAAAGGAGATGCTGGCAGAGCCAGGTCATATGTGACACCTTGAGCTGAGGTTCAGAGGACACTACAGCAACTTCTCACCTCAGAAGCACCACACATGGCCTCTTAGAAAAGGGAGCATTTCCTGATGGTTCTTAGGATGCTCAGGGCATTTGAGAAACCAAGGAGAGAGGAGATAACAGAAGACACAAAGGTGAGTCAGGGACTTAAAGTTTAGGAGTGCTGGGATAGACAGAGAAAATCTGAGTTCCCCATATCTCATCCTCATTTCTGGTGGCTCAGAGGGTTTCCTAGAGAGAGCAGGGAGTCTCAATTTGACATTCAAGGGTCAGTATTGGGATGAGCAGTGAGAGCAGGTTAGTTCTCTACAAACACCAGTGAGCAGAGAACTAGAAAGGATCAGACTCTGCATGGAGTGTAAGGAGGTGAGTCCTGCATCTGATGGAGCTTAAGCACAGACTTCCTTTGGATTGAAAAGTCTTACACTACCAGATCTGCATAATCAGAGTTACTTTTGAAGTTGTTAAAACAGTCCTATCATTTCACTGCTATAAACAGATGCATATGGCATGGAATAGACCACAGAAACAATAAGAATCTAACACCCAAATTAACTAGATTTTGCTTTTAAATTTTCCTCTAATTTACCATTTTCAAGATAGCCTTTGATTTAAAAAATTGCAATTTGCTGAAGCTGTCCTCGAACCTGAGATCCTCCTACTTCAACCTCCCAAGTACTGGGATTACAGGCAGGCGCCACCATGCCCAGCATTATCTCTTGATTTACAAAAACCACATGAAAATACTAACTGTTCCAGATTAAATGTCTCCATAGCTAAGCATATATCAAAAAGAACTGCATTCTCCTTGCTCCAGTCTCTTTAAATATATCTGCCTTAAAAAAATGTGTCAATGGACATGATATACATACACAAACTTATCAAAGTCAATCACTGTGCTGAGCACAGGAAGGAGGGTGGGGAAGGAATAGGGCGGGAACTGGGGGAGGGCACAGTGAGTGCTGTGTGCATGTGTGCCTCTATCACCCTGAACTGCATCGTGATGTATGATTACAGTGTACCAATAAAAAAGGAAAAATGTGTCAATTAAGCTTTATGCATAATGTAATATTTCAGCCATGAATTTCCCAGTATTTTATCAGAAAACTAAGTAGCACTGTGATTTTTTTAAAAAAAATACTACAAGTAATTCGAGTAACTAAAAATTTAATATTGCTGAGTCCCCCCACTCACATGGCATTGCAGAGTTCCACAGATAACTCTGGGATCCCCACATCCAACCCTGACTTTAGTTTTTCTTTTTGGAATGTATGGTTTATTACTTTTTCTTCAGTTCTATGTAGTTTGTCATGTAAAAGATGTCTCATACTGCCAGGATCTGCATTTCAGATAAAACTCTCTTGGCTACTGCCATCAGTGGAGTTACTGCTGAAGCCATTAAAATGATGTTGTTATTTTAGTGCTATAATATCTATTAAGGTGCATATGGCATGGGACAGACCACAGAAACAATAAGAATTTAACACCCCAATTAACTAGACTTTGCTATTTAAATTGTATGAACAGAATGGAAATGTCCATAAAACAAAGTCCAATGATCTCTTTATATGCATCTTGAGCCTCTAGGTACAATGTAATTGTTGAGTATAGGTTGTACCAGATTCTTTCAGCCAAAGGGTGGAAGAGACCAGAGTTTACATTCCAGACAGCTGCTAGAATTGTGCATAAGTTCCACTTCTATAATGGCCTACTGACTTCATTTTGAGAATGAAGTAAAAAAAAAATTCAATTTTTTTTTTGTTGTTGTTGTAATTTTCCTTTTATTTTCATACAAATTCATTACCACTGGAGAGAAGGGCAGGAATCACTGTCTTATATTCCTTTTCTCCAGCACATGTAAATCTATATCCTGCAGGATCCCTGGAGCTGTTCTCTTAGCTCGGAGATAAGAAGCAGATAAGAAGAGGTAAGAGGCTCAGAGGTGAGAAGTAGAACTGCCTTACACTTGCCCACTGAAAGTCCCTCTGGATTCAGGATGAGGGGATAGACTCCCCAACTTTCGGAAGGCTTCACTCCACCCTTTCTTCAGTCCCTGTTCTCAGCCTGCCTCAGGAGGTCCTGACCTTGGCCAGTGCTGGGAGAGGAATTATTCATTTCCCTCAGAGAGTTTGAGGAGGTCATCCCTGAGCTATGGGTGGTCCTCACCTATGGAACAAAAAGTACACAGCATCACCCATCAATGACCCTTGCATATTGAGGAGGCATGATAAAAAAGTCCCCCAAATTCTTCTTACTCTTTGGCTTTGGAATGTGTCTTATTCTTTCCAGATGTTTTCCCTAATAATAGTTGCTTGATCTATTATAAGAGTGAGTCTGTGTTCTCTGAGCACACACTGGACAATAGAAAATAATTTAGATGTGAGTGGAAAACAGAGTGTTTAGGGATCAAATTTTGGGGAGGGGGCCTGGATGGTCCTTGCAGTTGATAATTTTGGCATGTTGGCATACATTTTGAAAGGAAGAAGTAAAACTATTCTTATTTGTTAATGACATAATGCCCTATGTAAAAAATCCCAAGGAATATAAAAGGTGAAAAACAAGCAAGCAAATAAAAACCTTCTAAAACTAATAGTTTAGTGAAGTTACAGAACACAAAATGAATATACAAAAATCAACTGTATGTCTGTATACTATCAATGACCATGTGGATAATAAAGTTTAGAACATACTACCATTTATAGTGCTCCCCCACCAAACTTGTAGGTATAACTCCAATAAAACCTTCACAGGACTGCTGCCCAAAACTACAAAATAAGGATGAAAATTAAAGAAGTTGTAAATAAATGGAAAGACGTACTATGTCCATGGATTGGAACATTCAGCATAGCAAAGGTATTGATTTTCCTGAACTTGGCTTATCAGTTTAACACAATTCCTATCAAAACCACAACATGATTGTTTGTAGACTTAGACAAGATTATTATTAAACTTATGTGGAAAGGTAATGGAACTAGAAAATATAAAACAATTTTTAAAAAAGAAGAAGAAAGTAGAAGGAATCACTCTATCCAAAGATTTACTATATGGTTATAGAAATCAAGACAATGTCCACAGTAGAGGGATAGATAGACCAACAGAACAGAATGGGGAAGCCAGAAATAAATCCATACAAGATAAATAAATTGATTTTTAACAAAGGGACAAAAATAGTCAATGGAGAAAGAATGATCTTTTAAATAGTGCTGGGACAAAGTGAACCTTAATCTATACCTTACATCATATATAAAACTAACTAAAACCAACCATAGACTAAGATATAAGATGTAAAACTATAATAGTTTTAGAAAAAAATCTTTAGGACCTAGAAAAAGGTGAAAAGTTCTTAAACATGACACTCAAAGCATAATCCCTAAGAGAAAAATCAATAATTTGTACTTCATAAAAATTAAAAATCTTTTACCCTATGAATGATCCTGTAAAAAAAAGATGAAAATACATGACAGCAGGATCAATCGAAAAATATTTCTAAACCACATATGTGACAAAGAACTCATATCTAGAATATATAAAGAATAAAGTGTCAAAACTCAACAGTAGCCAGAGGGGTGGGGGCATGACCTCAAAGATGTTACACCAGGGATATTTTTGTGGTAAACAGTTCTCTTTCTTGATTTTTGGTGGTTGTTATATAAATTTACATATGATAAGATTGCATAGAATTATATAAAAAGCTAGTGAAATCTGAATAAGTTCTTTGTATTGTACTAATGTCAATTTCCTGGTTGTGATATAGTTCTATAATTATACAAATGTTAGCATTGGGGGGAAATTGGGTGAGAGGTACACAGGCTCTCACTATACAATTTTTTCAACTTCCTTTGAGTCTATTATTATGCCAGAATAAAAGGGATATAAGAAAAATTGTTACCTGTATGGTCATCACAGCTGGTAATCTGTTAATGGTAACAGAAGCTTGGCTCTGCTCCCACTCCAGACAGCAGAACTTTTCAGGTGCATGTCTTATACAAAGCCCACCTGGAAAAACCTTGCCAGGCCACCCTGCATGCATCCTCCTTCCTCAGAATCCTACAAACACTGAAGAATGGACACTGTGCAACACACTCAGCTCAATCTGATTCAAAAGCATTTACAGTGTGCAGTCCTGTGCCAGCATGAGGAATCAGAGGTGGCTTCCAGTTCCAAGGAAGCTCCTAGCATAGTTGGAGGGGGGCCAGACAGCAAGCAGACCATTCCAATAGTTGAACCCAGGCTGGGGATATTGGGGTAGACAGATGGGGAGATGGACAGGCAACAGGCACACACACACGGAGGACCACTAGAGCATGTGTTCTATGCCAGGCTCTATACTCAACACGATACGCATCATCTCACTGAGCCTCCCACAACCTTGTAAGGTCAGTTTTCTTCTTTTTGACTCACCTGAATCTGGGAGAGCAAGTATGACTGGGCATTTAAGAGGAAGGGAATAGTCTCCCAGGCCAGGAGAACACCATGCGCAAAGGCAGGGAAATGGAAAGCATGCATATCTGGGAGGTCCAAGGGTTGGTAAGCATGGCTTATTTGTGTACTAAGGGCCAGAAATTTGACTGAGATTAAGATCAGAAAAAAACTAGAAGTCATTTACAGAAGTCAGACCCTAGAAGGCTTTGTTTGCTGTGCCAACAAATGACAATGACCATATGCTTGGCTCTATGGAAGCCTGGCATCATGGGGCCATGGTTGCAGCAAATGTCTAGTTCAGATTTCACTCAAAATGTTTTTAGAAGAGTACTATAAAAGACATCAGTGCCCTGCCCACACCTCCTGCTCTTTAACATTGCAATGTATACTGGTTCACTTTAACTGCTTGCTGGTCCTTGCATTTCCTTGACAAGAGCTTTCTCTGATTGCCAGAGTCCACTGGACATGGCCATGTGGCAGACTGCCCACACCCCACAGCTCTTAAACAACGGAGTTTATTATAAAGCTCCGTTTCATTTCCCCTTGGGAGAAATAACTCTGAGCCACAGGTCCTGCGCTGGCTCCCAGAATTCCCCAGCAGGATTAGCTCTGGTTACCCACAGTGGTGATTCACTTGAACATCTTTCCTTCCTTGTCTATCAGCCCAGGCGATCACATTTCCTCCCCACTGTATAATGATTGGCTGTGCAGTCAGGATAATATTGAATGAGCGCCCATCCTAAGTTTGGGCTACTTTTGATTTGAATTTTACATTTAATATAAGGCATGAGCACGCTTAGTTGTTAATGATTCAGTTTTAGAATCAAATTTTTTTCCTACTTCACATTCAAAGCCTTGGAGCTGTTTCATTTAGGGAATCCTGAGATTTCAAGGCAAGCTATCTAAAAATAAAACTAAAACAAAGCTATTCTTATTTTTTAAATTTTTACTTGACACATAATTGTACGCATTTATGGGGTACGATGTGACATTTCAACACATGTATACTATGTGTAATGATCAGATCAGGGGAATTGGCATATCTCTCACCTTGAACATTTATCATTTCTTTGTGTTGGGCACATACAAAATCCTCTCTACTAGCTATTTTGAAATATACAAATGTTGTCACCCATAGTTTCCCTGCTGTGCTCTATATAACACATCTATTCTTATGCATTTCTATGAATCAAATTTTCTCAACATTAGGCAATAGAAACGGAGAAATAAAGTGGCTACTAAGGCTCGTATAAAACTGCAACTGCAGCCACGACCGTGGAATGTCAAATGTTTATGCTTTTCAAAATAGCTGCATCATTCAGAGTGGTTGACTGTCTAACAAGCAAGTGTTATAAATGTGTGCTTAAAAATACATATATATATCTACCAATAAGATAACTTCTCATTCATTTTTTCTTTTGGTGTTTCATGTAATATTTATTTGAAAAACAAGCTACATTTCCAAATGTTTGGGACCCTTGCTGAGGAGTATGGAGACCAGTGGAGTGCTGTGGCCAGATGTGTTCATCTGAGCCCATGACTCTGGCTGCTGTGTGGACAGGAAACTGGAGAGAGGGACTGCTGTGAGGACAGCCAGCTGGAAGGCAGCTGCAAATCAGGCCAGAGACAAAGATTTGGCACCACAGGCTTAGTGGGAGGTGGTTGATCTCTTGGGTGTAGACTCAAGGACCCGGGGAAAAGAAGATCAAGGTTAGAACCCGAGAATCAACATGCCAATATCAACTACTCTTCTCTCCTTAACTTCATACATAGAGATCACTCACTCCTTGAGGAATGGGACTTTAGAGTCAAGGTTCTTGAATCCTCTACAGGTCCCAAAATAAAACTTTTCATATTGCTCTATAAATGCTTGGGGACTGATTTAGTTAATCCAGACAGCAGGGATTTTGTATTACAGTGAGAATCCCATTTAAACAAACTTACCAGAATTCCCATATTATACCCAAACTTGTTCACATGTCTCTACCTCGACAGAATTAGCATCTTTTGTTGTTGTTTTGTTTTTTAGTTACCATGAATTGGGGGGGGTACTGGGGTTTGAATCCAGGGGTGTTCTACCTCTGAGCTGTACTCCCAGCCCTTTTTATTTTTATTTTGAAGTGCAGTCTCTCGAGGTTGCTGAGGGTCTTTCTAAGTTGCTGAGGTTGGCCTCAAACCTGCGATTCTCTTGTCTCAGCTTCCCAAGTACTGGGATTGTAGGTGTGTAGCACTGAGCCCAGTTTACCCTGAATTCTTTTAAATACCATCTTTTCTGGGTAAGGAAGGAAGGGCAGGAGGGAGGGAAACAAATGCAGTTCACATTTATCCAGGCCCTTCTGTAAACACACCATCTAGAGGAACAGGTGGGCACTCCTCCATCCCCACTGCTCATGGTTAACAACTGGCCTTTGAATAATCCCTTGTATTCCCTCTCCCTGTCTGCTTCACTCCCCTCCCAACCCCTTCCAGGCTTCTGAAGCAGAGTCTGGGCCTCCCTGAGTGGAAGTCACCCAGCCAGCTCTCAGGAACCCCACTGTTCATCTTTCTGGGGCACAGTTCCTCCAAGATCCTCTCTGAAGGGCCACAGTGGCAGTTCTGGGGAGAACCGAGCCTGCTTTTATGGTGAGTGTGCACCTTGTCTTCTTGGTTTCCTTCATTTTAATGGATGAGAAAAGAACCATCGAGATAAGAGAAATGGCCTTAGAAGAGAAGTGGTTCTATCCTTCCCCTCCTAGGAGGAACGTCCTGCCCACCCTCCCCTATCTGTGTTGTCCCTGTGGGCTGGGTGCTCACCAGTATGGGCCCTGGGCTGGGCAGGGATGCACAATGGTCCATTGCTGCCTCCTCCCTCTGTCCCCATTTCAATCCATGGAAACTTCAGTTGAGATGAATGTCACAGGAAATCTGGACTGAGGAAAGAAATCACAGAAGGGCGGTGCTGCTGGGGAGGGAGGGAAGGAAGGATGGTCCCCTGGGGGAATTGGGCCCCCCTGGGCTGATCACAAGCACAGCCCTCAGGGCCACCACTCGACTAGAGGGAAGCTAAGGCACTTCAGCCTCAGGGACCCTCGCTTGCATTTCCAACATCCTGTGCCTAATTTCATATTCCTCTTCTTAAAGAAGACATCCCTGAATTCTATAGGCTCCAAGAGCCCCAAACAAAAGCCAGGCTTTTCACCACTCAATTTTGAGCTGTTTTTCTCCTGCTGCCACCTCCCAGGATTGCTCTGCACATCTGGCCTGACCTGTTAGTCTCCCTAACTTCTCCTTCCTTGGTTCACTCTGCTCCAGTTTCATAGGTGGCGGTGGTCAGGCATCCTGGCCTTTGCCAGGGCTGTTTCCTCTGCCTAGAGTGCTCTCCTCCTGTGCACCCATCCACTTGATCTTTACTCAGTGCTGCCTCCTCAGTGAGCCTGCCCTGACCTCCCTGTTTAAGGTCGAACCCCTTGCTCCCTTTACCCTGCACTCGCTTCTACCCTGCTGTTTCTCCATCATTATCACCTGCTATGGCACTTCATAATCTAGTTACTTATTGTTTTCTCCCCACACCAGTAGAATGCAATTTCCACAAAGGAAATTTAAGATCTGTTTTGTTCACTGATGCATTCTGTTTAGTCAGCTTTTTCATCGCTGTGACCAAAACACCTGACAACCACAACTTAGAGGAGGGAAAGTTTATTTGGCTCACAGTTTCAGAGGTTCAGTCTATAGTCAGCTGGCTCCAAGGCAGAGACATCATGATGGCAGGGTGTGGCAGAGGGAAACTGCTTGGGACAGCTGGGAAACAAAGAGACCCAGAGGAAGGGACCAGGGACAGATATGGTCCTCAAAGCCACACCTGCCGTGATCTACCTCCTCCAGCCACACCCTAAATGCCTACCTTACCACACAGTAAGTCCATTCAAATTATTAATTCATCAACAAATGTATCCACTGATGAAATTAGAACCCTAATTCAATTATTTCGCCTCTGAAAATTTTTGCATTGCCAATACATGAACTTTTCTGGGGGGCATTCTATATCCCAACCACAAAACATTCCTACTATCTAGTTTATATAGACACTTGATTAATATTTGTCTAATACATACATGAAATTGCAGTCCCAAGGCAAGGATCCTGGCTGCTGCAGTCTGAGGTTAACTCTGGCTAATAAACATCCAAACAAGAGAAGGAAAAGTTGCTTCTCAGAGATGACGTGGTTTTGCAGGCTGGGCCAGGACCTTAGACCACAAGTCAAGGCCACAGATGCCAGTACACCCTGTCCCTCCCTGGCTGTCTCAGCCTGAATCCTTAGACCACTGAAAAGTGCTCCATCTGAGAACTGACCAGAAACACTGAGGCTGAGACAGGAGAAGACTGGAGCCTTCCCAGGCTGTGTCTGTCTCACTGGCTCCAGGGACTGTGAGACTTCACGCGTGGTGTCCGGTCTTAGAAAAGTGTAGCCAATTACTAGTGTAGCAAAGTGCTGAGTTCTGAACATATATAACAGAGATGTTTACTCAGAGCTGGTGCTAATTTCCTGCCTTTGGAAAGGCTTCAGGCTGGGAAGTGCACATCTGGCAGATAGCTGCTAGCCTGGACACAGTGGTAGGGTATGATCACCTTGTGTCATTTTAACCCCACGGGGACAATCACTGATAGGTATTTAACCCTGGTGCCAGGAAGAAGGTGTGTGCCTCTGAGGTGCAGGGTGTGGGTGACACCAGGATGTCCATGGAACTGTCGATCCCCAGCCAGTCAGCCAGCCAAGCCCCCCGCCCTGCAGACAGTGCTGATGACATTGGGATGGTTCTGGGCTTTAACAGTAGCTTAGAGTTGCCAAAGTTCTGTGTCATACCCTATTTCATTTTATGGCTATCCAAACCTGCAAGAGGAGCAGAGCAGGAATTATCACCTCCTTTTCTATCAGGAAAATGTAGACTCAAACATTAGGTGTTGCACAGGGCCACATGCTAGCCCGTCAGAGCCAGACTGACTTCAGCATTAAGGGCGACACCCTGTCCTGTGTGTTCAGTGACAGGGACCCTAGATGCTCCTAGGCTTAACATTAGCACCTTCAACTATTTCCTAGAAATTTCAAAGGCCCCAAGTGCAGCAACAAACCCCTGTTCTGTGACTGAATTTGCATCCTCCTGCAATGAGGCTGCTTGCAGCAGCAAGTCCCTCAGCTGGCAGGAGAGCCTCGCTGGTCTCCTCGGGCCTCGTGTGCACTTGGCTTGCCATTCTTTAATTGCTACCATGGGTCCCCCAACTCTCCTGCAGTAAAAGCAAAAGCAAATGTGTTTCTCTTTTTAAAATGGTCATCAGCTGAGAGAAAAATTAAAGAAGCAATGGATGAATGTGAGTTTCATGATCAGGAGTGTGACTGTCTATGGACATAGTATTCACAGCTGCCTCTGTCAAGTATCAGATGCTGTGTTGAGCTTTACTCACATAATCTCATCTTTGTCCCCCATTCTCACTTAACAGAGAAGCCGGGGGCTACAGAATGTGTTAACTGGCTGAAGTCTGATGGCATTTTCATGATAGAGCCTAGATTTAATCTGTGAGTCTGTGTGGCCACTTTACATTGTATTGCTCTCCTGACAGGCAATCTAGCTTGTGTGGACCCCTACAGCA
>PVJS01050362.1:0-14347 GCA_004027185.1 Glis glis | reverse complement strand
TTCGCGGCCAGCCTCAGCTCTCGCTCTGTCTCTCTCTCTCCCTGTCTCTCTCTCTCTCTCTCTCCTTAGTGAGGCCCTCCGCAACTTTGTGAGACCCGGTTTCAAAATAAAGCATAAAAAATAGGGCCGGGGGCGTAGCGCGGAGGTAGAACGCCCCTGCGTTCAATCCCCGGTACCGCAAAAAAAAAAAAAAAAAAGATGTATGGAAGTATAAAAGCCATTCTTTAAAAAGTAACAATAAAAAATTTGAACAATTATGCTAAAAACTGCTGATACTTTCTGAAGCAATCTTCATGTAAAGTAATAATGATGATGATGATGTAATTTTTAAAGTGTGTGGGTTTTATTACTGTTCTGGTTTATGAGAGATACAGACTGGGATTATCTACTTGAGAAAAATAAGTTACTCTGAATGACCATCAAGAGCATTCTAGCCAAAATTGCTAAAAAGCAAGAGGTAGGAAAATATAAACACATATATGTAAGTTATATATATAAACTTAAATATATACAAGGTACCAACAATAATCTACCAGGTAGATGATGCCACAGAAACTTATATCATTGGCATCAAGTAGCCATTTTAGTGATTAAAGGGTAATACTTAGAGACTGAACTCATGGTACTAATCAAAACACTTGACTGCTTTCCTTATTTTCACACAAATGACTTATAAAGTTTACACAATGTCCAGTAAGTGTGTACTAAGATAACAAATGAAGTAACATAGAAGAGTAAATACTGTACTTAATAAAGACTTCATAGCAAGTAGAATGACCAAGTAAAATAACTGTATAAAAGCCATGTCACTTAGGGATTTTATAACAATATGACACAACTATTGTCTTTAGTGCATGAAGACAGGGAAAGGATATACCTAGTAGCAGGAAACAAGTACTGTTTCAATGGCAGAGTGCTATTACAATATCTGCTAGGGAGAAAAATCAAACCATAGGAGGCTCAGCCTAGATGTGAAAAAAGTACAGCCATTTACTTAATATCTTCTGTCCATTAATTCTCATTCCTATCAAGATAAATCTCCATATAAAAATTTGTCTAAGAATTAGGTATGAAATCCAACTCAGATTCCTAGAGCTAAAATGAAAGTTTTAATAGAACTATGTAAAGAGCTGACAACCAGTCTAAACTTGTTAGAAAGCAACCTTATTATTCATTATCCAGACATTAGGTCCATTACTAAATTCTCAGAATAGACAGATTCAATTCACTATGTAATGTTAAAATTCCAAAATAAGTTGGTGAATATGCCATAGTTCTTACTCTCAAGAAGCTCAGAGATATTTACTGAGTGCTTACTATGTGCTAGGTAGTATCCTAAATGCTTTCATGTATTATTCACTTGGTTCTCATTACAATATTATGCTGCAGGTAATTATCCCTCTTTTATAAATGTGTATTACTTAGAGAATATTTAACCCAGACAGGTTAAATAACTTGGAAAAAAAAAGTAAAGAAGCCTAAGCATACTGATCACATAGTGTGGATTTTCTAAGACTTAAAATATTCTTTCCTGTTGTCAGGTTACTTGATCCACTTTTGGTTGGGGAAAAATTATTTGCAGGAGGATTGTACTAATTTGTGTCTGATATTTATGCTCAACAACAAAAAAAGACTATGGCATAATACATTTAGGTGTACCTTGGTACCTATACATTAGAATTACTAAAAATGATTTTGAGAAAATCTTGGAGTCCCACATATCACTAAGAAAGCTGAAAGTTGGTCATTTCTAGTGAAGAACAACCAGTCTCCACATTATAAGACTACTAATATTCTAAATTGCTTTGATTCTTAGTATCATTGTTATTATCAAGACAAGCATAGAAACTGCTTTCAAAATATAATGTTCAACTTTTACAAGTGGTATATTGTTAGAGAAGGGGATACAAATATTTCACAAATACTTTAAGATGTACCTCTGAGGGTCTCAATTACAAATAATAATCACCAGATTTTTTTCAAAACCTTTATAAAGAAAATAAATTTAAAATGATGTTACTACTAATAAGTATAAAAATGATACAAATGACAGTTTCAAAATATAATTATTTCTTTTCCCTGCTGTCATGTATGATTTCATTTCATATTATAGTTTATAAGTGCCTGATTTCAATGTTTTCCCCATTAATGCTGCCTTACATTTGTGTGTGTGTGTGTGTGTGTGTGTGTGTGTGTGTGTGTATGTGTGTGAGATACTGGGAATTTGAACCCAGGGGCATTCTACCACTGAGCTACATCCCCAGCCCTTTTATTTTTTATTTTGAAACTGGGTCTTGCTAAATTACTGCATGCTGGCCTTGAACCTGTGGTCTTCCTGTCTCAGCCTCCCAGGTACTGGGATTACAGGTGTGAGCCACTGTGCCAAGCTCTGATTTATACTTGATGATGTAGTCCGTAAATCTAGATCCACAGAACAGTTGCTGATTTAGCAAATAAATAAATAAGGAAAGAAAAAAAAACTCCTAAGAAAAAAATAAAATTCGTTCACTTTTAGGCTAAAGGCAGTCAGTTGTTTGGAAATACAATAGCACTCTCAGGTCTAGACCTGTAATAATTCCATCATGAAAACTACTTGGAAAAGCAAAATCTCTCAAAATAAGCCACAAAAAATCTGCTTAGCTTGCTGAAAAATGAGTACATACTCAAAATAAATCTAAATAATAGTTCATTACCCAAGCAGTTTGCTAGTTAAAAAAATATTCAAAAGTGGAAAGTAACTTGAACATTATTAGAAACAACAAATCAATAGCATAAACATCATTACTTTCTGATCAAGGACAATGATTTTTGTCATCTTTTCACATTTGTCTGTTACAACTGAAAATAAACCTAGAAAAAAGAGGTTTACTATGCCTCTGGAATTACATTTCTAAGACTGGAACACATTTTCTGAAAACTGCCTAGTGGGATGGGTCACCAAGGGAATTACGGAGCATATTTTCCTAGAAGTCTTTAACAAGCTAGGATGATGTCCAGTATCTATTAAGGGTGCTGTGACAGGCCTGCTGGCCTTCAGAACCCTGGCAACTGCTGTGGAGTGGTGATCTACTCTCAGTGCCTGCCAGTCATTTGACTGCTCCCAGTGCCAGTAAGCAACATGACCACACCTGCAGTAAGTCTGGTTGTCCAAAGTCACTGATGGTTTTAGGGGGAAAAAAAAAAAAAACCCTTTCACTCCATTTTTTTCCAATGGCAACCTTTGTCTGCTACAGAATTCCACACAAAAGCTTTCAAATATGTACAAATTTACAGAGGAAGACAAAAACCTTTAGCTTCTAAAAATACAACAAATTGATATAGACTATATTCCCTCTAGGGAGTGGTTTGCTTATTCTTCTCTAAATCAGAAATAAAATTTAAATATTGGTATCTCATAGAGTTTGGGAATTATAAATAACCCTAGAAATTTTGCAGGTGAAGAATAAGCTCTGAAAGGTCAGGATCTAAGGCCAAACAGCTAGTAAATAGTTGAATGTAGAATTCATACTTTCTGGTATCTGATACAATGTTCTTTTTCATCACAACACATAACCTCTCCTTAACCTAGTAATCTTTGTTAAAAATGTCTCCAAATATCAATAGAAATATGCAACTAGTAGCCGGGCGTGGTGGCGCATGCTTGTAATCCCAGTACTTTGGGAGTCGGAGACCGGCGGATCCGAATTCGCGGCCAGCCTCAGCACGCGCTCTCTCTCTCTCTCTCTCTCTCTCTCTCTCTCTCTCTCTCCTTAGTGAGGCCCTCCGCAACTTCGTGAGACCCGGTTTCAAAATAAAGTATGAAAAATAGGGCCGGGGGCGTAGCGCGGAGGTAGAACGCCCCTGCATTCAATCCCCGCTACCGCAAAAAAAAAAAAAAAAGAAATATGCAACTAGTTAACAACTGATAGTTTCTTATATACTTCAAATCTATACTCAATAAATGATCAACTAAGACTAGCACATAGAAAATTATCTACTTTTAAACTACTTTTTAAAGTTTATAACTACTGATAGAAATATAAGAAAGGTATTTCTATTTCCAATATGATTCTATTCTAAAACAAAAAGTCCAATGCTTACATGAAGGCACTATGCCGGGATCTAAGAATATAAGAATGAACATGACACTGTCTCCTCTTGTTCAAACATCCATTCCTAAAAACCTCTTCATATATTGCCTTACATTTCTGTAGTACTTGATAAAACACAGTTCTCCATTGAGCCTTCTTAACTCCTGGGGAGTTAGGAAAGAATTATGATCATAGCAGAATGATTTTATCCTTACACAGCTGTTTTTCACATCACAACACTGACTTCTTTGACTCCTATTAAACAAATATTTCAAATGAGAAGTGCACCTAATATGTATAATCTTTAAGAATTCCTACAGATTTTTTAATCCTACACTTATTTCAAATGGCAATGCTAGCCCTGATACAAAGACCTCTTTGTTACAACTACAATTATATCCTAAAAGTTACTAAAACTTAACCACTTACAAATAAGTATGATTTAGATAAACTGTCAAGCTGACTACCAAAATGATACAGAATAAATATTTAATTGTCAGATCAAATATAAAGTATATTATTCTTATGTTAGATGTAAATTTAAAACAACTATATAACTATTATGTATACATTTTTTCCTAAGTAGTTTTATGCAATTGTTTTGGAATCATTTAAATTATCTCATTTTTCATAAGGGTTACTTAGTAAGTGACACATTACAATACCTATTATATCAATGCAGAGAAAGAGACAGAAATATGATATAATCTGCCTTCCTCTTATATACATGTATACACAAAGTAATAGTCTATGATCAATATTTAGTCTCAGGCATCTAGACCAGAGCTCTCTAATACATGTTAAAACAGCATCACTTCAAGAAACGTTAAATTTGAGGAAAAAGATAGCTCTAAGCCACCACTTTTATTACAAATTCTTTATTGGAGTATTTTAACTTTAAACTCCCTAAACTGTATAGGTAGGGAGGGGAAGAAAGAACACCTAAAAATTCTTTTTTTTTTTTTTTTTGCAGTACTGGGGATGGAACCCAGGGGCATTCTACCTCCGAGCTACACCCCCAGCCCTATTTTTTATTCTTTATTTTGAAACAGGGTCTCACTAAGTTGCGGAGGGCTTCACTAAGTAGCTGAGGCTGGCCGCGAACCCAGATCCTCTGGTCTCAGCCTCCCAAGTACTGGGATTACAAGCGTGCACCACCACACCCAGCTCTAAAAATTCTTTAATTAGGATCAATTGATTCATATAATAAAGCATTAAATGTGAATAAGGTATTATAGCTACAAAATATTATCAGTATATCTGAAATTGAATAACCTCTTTGAATGATGGAAATCTGTAGCCTCCACGTTGAATCCTCACACTCCACTGTATATTGCCTCACCTTTCTCTTTTATCTCCTAAGACTTCAGTTTCTCCTAGCCACGGTTTGAAATTTTTATTTTAGTATTTTTACCTAAAAGGTTATTTATAAAATTCAGTTTTGCAGAAACTCAGGGCAAGTAATTTTAATTTAGACAAATAAGACTCATGACAAGAAACTTCAGCAGAGCAATAATTTGTTATGTGTAAAGTTACTCTTAATATTACCAAATAAAGGTTAAAATCACTACATAAAACTAAGAAATATGGATCCCAAATAGAGGGAAAAAATCAACAACTTTAGTGTGCTGATATCTTTTAACTGCTAATTTGACATGAGGAACCTTTTTTGTGCCTATCTTCTGGAATTGGTCCTGACCAGAAGACCATTTTTTCCTGTATTTCCTTCATCACTTGGAGATTATGCAATAGTCCCTGAATTTTAAGGTGGTGAACAGAGATTTCACCAAAGTCTCTGGGTCTTCTCTTGTAAAACTTTCTTAAATTTTATGTTCCCTTCTTTTGAATGATCATGTCTAATTTTTACTTATCTTTGGAGATGGTTTAAGGTCATCAGCTTAGACTCTCCTCATCCTCCAAATATCCAGGCATAATCATTTCCCAAGCAAGTTGACCAATATATGGGTGTCTGGCAGTAGAATGGGTTCTAAGAAAATGAAACCAAAAGCCATGGAGGTTTTTGGTCCCTAGTCACACCTGCAGGGTTACCAGTCAGCAGAGCAGAAAATAGAACTTATTACATAAACTGTGTCCTTCTTTTATCTCAGATAAGTCCACTCATGAGATCTCACATCTCCTAAGGGAAAGGAAGTGAGCATTTATTAAGTACTTGATCCAGGTCAAGAACTCTCTTGGATCTACATTATCTCATTTAATTCAACAACTCTGAGTAGTAATTACCCCCATTATACAGATTAGGAAATTGTCCAATGTAATACTGCCAGTAAATTTAAGAACCATGTTTTGAACTAAGACACATCAGATTTCAAAAGCCATCTTCATTAATAATCTTAAGGCTAGATCACTGAGAACCAGGTAGACTATCTAGTACATGAGTATGAAGCTTGAAGAGACTGAGAGTCGCCCAAAGCACAATGTTTATGGTAAAATGGGGATCTGAATTTAGGTCTCCTAATTTCCGGTGCAGTACTATGTCTGATAATGATTCTTATATTTGCCTCTGTATGTGGGCATGGGGGTGGGGAGAATGTTGAGATAATTTATAACATTTCAAATGTCTCCAAATGAAATTCATGTCTATGGCAATTTCAGGGTTGTGCATTTTTAGTGACCAAAAATATTAAATGCACTTGGCAATAATAAAAACTTATTAGTGTTGATGAATTACTATATGTGGTAAAGAAATTTGTCTTCACAATATTTATTCAGTCAAGGGACTATAATGTGCTGGCATGATTGCCTATAAAAATACAATTGTATATAAGAAGGAATCCCTGTCCTCATGGAATTAACATCCTGGTGAAGGTGAAGGATATGGACAAATAGGCAATTAAAATGCACAGAGGTCAATGATCTGGCAGCGGGAGTACAAGATGCTAAGGGAAAAGGAAGCAGGAACACCTAACCAAGACCACACTTTTTAAAGAAGGCAATGTAGCCGGGCGTGGTGGCGCATGCTTGTAATCCCAGTACTTTGGGAGGCGGAGACCGGAGGATCCGGGTTCGCGGCCAGCCTCAGCTCTCTGTCTCTCTCTCTCTCCTTACTGAGGCCCTCCGCAACTTCGTGAGACCCGGTTTCAAAATAAAGTATAAAAAAGAGGGCCGGGGGTGTAGCACGGAGGTAGACGCCCCTGGGTTCAATCCCCGGTACCACACACAAAAAAATTAAATTAAAGAAGGCAATGTGACCCATGAGTAGGAGTCAGCTAGTTAAGGAAGGAGAACTGAGTGAACAAATGTTTTAGGAAGTGCAAACAGCATTTGCACATAAGAGCATGCAAAGACCAGGGGAGCTGTAGGAATAGCAAGGAAAACTAGATCTAGAGAGAGAAACAAAGACCAAATCACACATATCCTTGAAAGCCAGGACTTTACAATTTTGTCTATTAGAATTACCTGAACTATTTAAAACAAACAAAACAGACGGCTGGGCTCCATCTCAGACCAATTAAATCAGAATCTCTGGGGATGAGACCCCGGTACTAGTGTTTGTTAAAAGCTCCCTAGATGATTCTAATGTACAGTCAGATTGAAAAGTACTGTTTAAGCTATAAAGGGAATTAAGTATACATATTACCTATTACAAATCCAGGAAAACGTGATTTCAAGTAATTAACCTCTCTGAGACATTTCTCTAGTTGTACTAAAAATGAGCTGGAGCAGATTTGAGATGTCATGACAAAGGGAAATGAGTCAGAAAACATTAGTTTTGTCAATGAATCTGTCACCTGCCACCCATCTGACCTCAGACTAGAATATCATTTCCTAGGCACAAATACAGAAAAAATTCTTTATTTACAGAATTGTTATATACAGCAAGAGAAATAATACTTAAACTATTTGATAACTGTACTAATAAAATATATACCATGATATGTAAAGACATGCTTCTATTATTTACTTATTTATTTAGCGGTACTGGGGATGGAACCCAGGGGCATTTTACCTCTGAGCTACGCCCCCAGCCCTATTTTTTATTCTTTATTTGAAACAGGGCCTCACTAAGTTGTGGAGGGCCTCACTAAGTAGCTGAGGATCCTCCCGCAGAGTACTGGGATTATAAGTGTGCGCCACCACGCCCGGCATGCTTCTAAAAAGTAGAATAATTTTTAAGTTCATAAATATTTTCAGAGACAAAATATTTTTTGATACTTAAGAAACATATTTAATTTAAAGAATTATCCCACTGGGCATGGTGGCACACACCTATAATCCCAGTAGTTGGAGGCTGAGACAGGAGGATCACAAGATTGAGGCCAGTGTGCAGTAACTTAGTGAGACCCTGTTTCAAAATAAAAAATAAAATAGGACTGGAGGTCTAGCTCAGTGGTAGAACACAGCTGCGTTCAATACCCAGTACCACAAAATAAATAAGTAAATAAAGGATCATCCCTATTTTGGAATTCAAGATATAGAATAATAAAATAGAGAACCGATCCTTTTAATGCTCCTCTAGCTGCTAAAGAGATCAAATGGGATTAAGTTAGCTTTCTTCAAATAGATTAACAAGAGTAAATGCTCTTTACATGATAATTGCCAACTGTTTAAAAATCTTTTTTTTTTTTTTTTTGCGGTACCGGGGATTGAACGCAGGGGCGTTCTACCTCTGCGCTATGCCCCCGGCCCTATTTTTTATACTTTATTTTGAAACCGGGTCTCACGAAGTTGTGGAGGACCTCACCAAGTAGAGAGAGAGAGAGAGAGAGTGCTGAGGCTGGCCGCGAACCCGGATCCTCCGGCCTTCGCCTCCCAAAGTACTGGGATTACAAGTGTGCGCCACCACGCCCAGCACCCTAAAAATCTTTATTCAGAAAAGAGCACTAATAAGGAATAAGCTACATATGAAGTAAACTTTTAGAAAAAAGCTTTATGATCTACTTTATATCATGTAAGGATTTTACTTCGAAAATTAGAGGTTATTTTAAAGGGAATACTGATTTGGGATGGAGAGGATTTTATCCCGACAGGAAGGAAGCTCTACCTCCAGGACTATTCCATGCAGAGAGCTAGGCAGAGCCATGCACACTTCCATACAGTAAATCTTCAGTTCACATGCACTATTTGTATTTATTATTTGTATTTACCTAAATTTTTTAAAACTTCAGGTAGATAAAACCACTGTTCTGTATTTATATGTGGGTCATTTCTAATTCTTTAATTCCAACTGGTAGGAATGCCTTCCGAACTTTTTACTCAATGATAAAATGTTCATTCATTACTTTCCTATTTCCCTCATTTCAACCACCTAGTTTGTGGTTTTAATAGGAAAAGCACTCTATTTTGAAAAGTATGCAAGAAACTTCGAAAAAGTTATGGATGGAATTTTACTTACTTTTGTCCCCCTAAAAAACACTGTCCCAAAACATGAAATGAAAAAAGTTAAAAAAAAAACTAACATTCTTACATGTGTGTCAGGCTCTCTTCGGATAATTTTGGCTGATGACACTGCAGAACAGTTAACCTGATAATTAAAATTTTCCAAAACATGTGATGTTTAGATGGAGATCTATGCTATCAACCGGAATTCAATGTTTCTGTTAAAAAATTCTTAAAACTTGAATACGCAGGCGTGATAACAAATTCTTTCTTACACTGCCGTTGGCTTTGAGAGCCCATTAATAAAAACACAAAGTGTTTTGATTTATCTGAACTAATTTAAAAAGACACGGTATCCTAAGTATTTCCCAGGACTTTCCTTACAACGGGCAATCCAGCACATAAACAAATTCCGTATGGAGCGATGTAAACAAATACCCAGAGAATCTAGTTTCTACCCAAGAAAACATGGGAACAGTATTGCCCCCAATGGTTCAAAAGTTGCAGTAGAAATCACCCGGTTTGAGTTTACCTGGAATTTACCTCTCCGGGTTTTCTAGGGGATTCCCTGGCCTTACAAACTATAGTCCAGAACATCGTCCCTCAAACCTATGCCCCGCGAGTGCACAAAGGCGCAGTGGTGGAATGAGGAAGCTTCACCAAGATGAAATCACAACTCTTATTCATTAAAGAACACGCAGAATGTGTTCTACAAAGCCCCCCTTTTGTCGCGCTCCCCAACCCTTTATATAGCTATGTAAACAGCTTCCCAATTATTGACATCTAAGAAACAGCTTTCGATTCCCAAGTCTCCTAACATGGTTGGCCACCATCACCACTATTCCTTTAGCATCCTAAAATAAACCCCGCAAGCTGCGGTCAAAACACACTGGCTGCACGTCTGGTGTTTACACAGCCCAATCCTGGGCGCTACCCTGTCTTTCTGAGCCACTTAGCAATGAAACAGGCATCACAAAATAGACTTAGTAAAGACACAAGTCACATGAGACATGTCTCAGGTCTGTGAATGAAAGAGCTAAACGTTTGTCTAGCTAAAAGGAAAAAACAACCTCGAAAGGAAGGGTGGGAGGGGAGCGGTGAGGTGGGGGAGCGGCTTTCCTTCCCTACCCCTACCGGGCGATTTAAACCAGTCGCAGGGAGACGCAGGGCGCCGGAGCGCGGCGAGCCCGGGCGTGACAGCCCCTCGGCCCGGTCGCCGCAGCCCAGCCGCCCGGCGGGCGTGCGGGGCTCGGGGACCCGTCCCGGCGGCGGGGGCGGCGGCCCTGGGTGCACTTCCTCAGCCTCCAGCGCCCCAGCCCCAAAAATGGGAGCGGGAGGAAGCGGGGAGCGGGCGGCGGCCCGCGGGAGAAGGCAGAGGGAGCGGCGGCCGCGGCTAGCTCCCAGCGGGCCGACACCCGGCCGGGGTCCCCGCCCAGCACGGCGGGCGCGCCCCGCGCCCGGACCCACCCGCCGCCCGCTCCCGCCGCCGCCCGCCGCGCTGTACTCACGCTCCGGCTCCTGCGGGCTCCGCGGCTCCAGCCGCATCGGGTCCCAGCCCCGCGGGCGGCGGCGGCGCCGAGGGAGAGGAGAGCGGGCGGCACGGCCCCCGCCTCCCGGCCCCTCCGCCCCGCCGCTCCGGAGCTGCCCGGCCGGGCCCGAGCCCTGCCTCGCCGGCGGCCCCGGCCCCAGCCCCAGCGGCCGCGGCGGCAGCAGCCCGAGACCTCGGCGGCGGCACCGGAACTGCCGCTTTCTCCTTCTGGCTCCCTCTCCTCGCTGGCCCCCGCCACAATCCCCCGCCCCCGTCTCCTTTCTCTGTCGCCCCTGTTTTTTTTTCTTTTGTTTCCAGAATAAACTTTATTGGTCTCTTTTTCCGCTCACATCGTGTAAACAAACAACGAACTCTTCCCCACCCCCTCGGCTCCCCCCTCCTCGACAGAGGAGGGTTAGAGCTGAGGAGGGGCCGAGCCTACAATGCCCCGGAAGCAGATGTGCAAGGGAGCGGAAGTGAAATTGAGGAAAGGAGGAGGGGGAAACGGGCAAATAGGGTAACAGTGCGCCACTGCGCCTGCGCCTTGCTTTTCCGCCCGGAGTGGGGGTGTCATTGGAACTGGTTCTCTGGCGTGTGTTTTGTTTAATGCACAGTCTTCTGCAGTAGCGAGGGTGTTGTGTCATCCTAGGACAGCGTACGTGTCGTATTTTTTTTTCCTACGACACAGGCAGGCTAGGGTAGAGATACAGAAAGGAATATCGGAAGCAAGTTAGTTTATTCACTTTCACGCCCATAGAGAAACGAGGGGCAAAGCGAAGGGGGCGCGGTAGCTAGCCAAAAGTGGCTATGGATTCTAGAAAGAAGGCTTTTACGGAGAGTTGCTGCGCGTCCTTCAGACAACTTTGGTTTAAGTTGTAACCCATCTTGAACTTAGAATGCGCGGACACAGCCCTCTGCAATCCTTTGACTCACTTCGTGGAGACCGTTCGCTAAGGCCTCCTTCCGGGTCCCCTCCCCCCTATTTGAATCAGCTTGTAGGATTCTGGCTATTCAGAAGACGTGATTTTTCGTATAAAGCCAACGGAGGGTTCCGAAAAGCCATGTTGGCTATAGATTAGATATGAGGTGTGGTGTCTTGATGCTGCATCCTCTAGAAGTCTCTTTTTGCTTGAGAGTACAGTAATGGAATCTGTTGGCTTTTGAGATTACTACTGATAAGGGTCCTGTACTCTGCGTTTTTCTCCCCCTAGCGGTCTTTTAGTGTATTGAAAACGAGTAGGAGCAGTGATCACATACAAGTCCTCCAGCTTTACTTCCCCCTTGAATTTTTAAGGAACAGGGGGCGTGGAAATGACCAGCTGTAGAAATGTTACAATACAACTTAACATCCAGAGCAAAAAACGACCAATTCAGTCCTGAAGGACACACGTCCATAACCCAATGTTAAGTAAGATCCATTTCTCTTTTGTGGTCAGTTTCACTTGCGTATATTCCTGTATTTCCTTTGTTTTCTTTCTTTTCCCCCTATTCACTCCCACATACTCCAGGGCTCTATGTTTCTAAATATATTTTTTGATCTACTGTTTTTCAGCAATTTCAGAACAATTATTCAGAAGTAGGGAATTAAAAACAACACGGAATTGTTAGTCGAGGTAAACCTTAAGATCTTAACGCAGTATTTTTCAAATTTTGTTTTCAAGCACAGAGTTCTGTGAGATATTAATAGGTAGTACTTGGTGGGGAAGATTTATGATAGAGAGATTTTTTCTTCTAAAATTTATTTTAATAAGTAAATGCTAATCACATTATATGATTTTGTTATGAAATCGTGTGTCATAGCAGAAAGTGTCATATCTGGTACTTGAATGCATGACTGTGTGTGTGTGTGTGTGTGTGTGTGTGTGTGTGTTTTACTGGGGATTGAACACAAAGGTGTTCTACCTCTGAGCTACATCCTCAGCCCTATTTTATTTTTATTTTGAAACAGGGTCTCTCTATGCCCTGACCTTGAACCTACAGTCTTCCTCCTCTCGGCTTCGGAAGGAAGTACTGGGATTGTAGGTGTGCGCCACCCCACCCATTGACAGTATTTTCGTAAATACACAGTGATACAATCATCTTAGTTTGTGTAAGTGCACTCTTATGATGTTCAGGCAATGGCAAAATCACTTAATGACACATTTCTCAGAATCTGTCCCTGTTGTTAAGCAACACATGACTGATTATATATGTGTTGTTTATTGCTGTTCTCCAGTTGAACTGATTAACTGAACTGTACGTTTTTGGGGGCAGGTGAAGACAGTTCAAGAAATAAATGCCCACGGACAGGAAGGATTTATACATCTGTATAAGGGCCCCAATGTGCCTTCCCCACATGCCCATGCTAAGCCAATGTTTTCTTCCAAGCAGGAATATTCACCTAATATAATACATCCCTTTAACTTTCCATGACAGTATTCATTAGTGCAGGAACAGTATTTATTACTTAATTCACGGTTGATGCTTTTGGCTTATTTGGTAGCCATTGGTCTCACACATTTTCAAAAGTGTTTGCAATTTTGTTTGTGTGTGTGTGTGTGTGTGTGTGTGTGTGTCTGTGTGTGTGTGTGTTTCTGGGCATCGAACCCAAATCCTTGCACAGACTAGGCAAGTATTCTATTACTGAGCTACACCCCTAACCCCTGTTTGCATAATTATTCAATGTTTAAAGTATGTTAGATATCCGTGTGAAAAAATATCACTCAAGGACTGGTGACTGAAAGAAGAATTTTTTAAATAACAAAACTCTAACTTTACTCAATACCATTTAGTGAAAAAGCTTAAGATCATCAGGGAGAATCAGATAGGAGCAATCAGGGTGTTGCAAGAAGAATGTTTTAAAGGAAAAGTAGAGCTAGTGATTCTCAAGACTAGATCAAACAAAAATGGAATCCTTAACAATCAAATAATTGCATCCTAAGTGTTCTAACATGAGGAGGTAAAATGTCCAAAATGAAACTATTGCTCCATTCTAGAATATTGAAATTATGGTGACAGTGACTTGCCTTTTAGACTTCCATTGGAAAAAGGATAAACTGATATTCACATATGCATTGTGCATCAAAACATTAATAGCACTTAAGTCACTGCTAAGCTTTGAAGTAATTTATAAAGAAGAGTCAAATTGATTATACGGTAGTATACTATGCCAAGTCAAACAGTGAAAAGACACCAAGAGACAACAAAGTTAGCTGTTATAAAGCACTTTTATTTTTAACATGCTTTTATTGGTTCATCGTAGTCTCACATCACAATGAATATCTATTTGATGTTAACATACATGCACACAGCTCTTAGTGTCCCCCCCTGCTTCCCCCCACCCATATGAAGTACCAAGAATGATGTTGGTATACTTTCACACGTACATATTGTTTATGATAGTAATTCCATTAATTCACTTCTTTCTTGCCCT
>PVJS01050361.1:0-14347 GCA_004027185.1 Glis glis | reverse complement strand
GTCTACCTCCGCGCTACACCCCCGGCCCTATTTTTTTATACTTTATTTTGAAACCGGGTCTCACGAAGTTGTAGAGGGCCTCACTAGGTAGAGAGAGAGAGAGAGAGAGAGAGAGTTGAGACTGGCCGTGAACCCGGATCCTCCGGTCTCCGCCTCCCAAAGTACTGGGATTACAAGCGTGTGCCACCACGCCCGGCTTGAATTTTAGCTTCTTACTCCTGCTTCCAGCTTGTTCTGGAACTCAAGTCTGGAAGTCAGGAAGCCTCTGCGTAGTCTCTTAGTTCCACTTTCCCGTCATTTCCTTATGGAAAAGTTCATTAGCAAAGTACATGAAATAGGCATCTCAATCCTTCCTTTAATCTTTGACCCATGAGGCTTGGCGAACATAGGATTAGGTACCAGGTATCAAAAAGTTTTAGGATAAATCAAAAGGGTTGCCCAAATACCAACAATTAGAACTTAATTAGAATTAACTTGAACTTGAGGAACCTGATAGGAGCTACTGATTTGCATCATACAAGGTGCTGCTATCAAAGACCACGCTGTGACTTCACATCCTTGGGCAGTGATTTGAGAATCATTTTGGTACTTGGCCTAGGGCTGTCAGTGGCAGCTGTGATATCAGGGTGCAGAACACATGAGGTGACTTGTGTGGGGGGAAATATGGTGATTACAGAAGTCATTACTGCAGGGAGCCTGCAAGGTCCCAGTGACACACTGGTCAGCATCTGGTATTCAGGATGAGGGTCCTTCTCAAGGCAAAGCCCTTGGACCTTTGTGACCATGTGACCAATGCTCTGCTCAGACAACCTGTGTCTAGTCTAGTTCAGGCAATTCTCCCAAATAACAATGTGAGAGCAAACCCTTCACTTCCCTGGGCCTTAGTTCCCCATCTGCAAAATAGGGAATTAAATGACGTCTTAGGTCCTTCTTAGTTCCAACTTCTCTATCTTCTCTATGCAGACAATTCTCAGTTATCGCTTTTTTTGTGTGTACTAGGATTTGAACTCAGGGACATACTACCTCTGAGATACACCTCCATCCCTATTTTACCTTTTTGTTTGAAACAGGGTCTTGCTGAGAGGTTGCTGAGAGTCTTGCAAGATTGCTGAGATTGGGTTTGAACCTGCAATCCTCCTGTCTTAGCCTCCCGAGTACTGGGATTACAGGCATACACCACCACACCCAGCCAGGTATTTCTATATGTGTATTATATGGTCAATTTAAAATCCTGAACTGGCTTCCTCTTTCCATGTAGCTCTCTACCACCACTCTTAGTTTTTGTGTTCAGGACATGCAAATTTATTTTTGAACAAATAGATCCTTAAGAAGATAGCCCTGCTGTCAAAAATCATGTTGTCTCCCATCAAACAATATCCATTATTCTGAATTATTGATTATCCATCATTTTGATGACATGGTATCTCTTTGCACCGTTAGTGCAGGTGACTGAGTGCCACCTGGATCACACAACCATCTCCCTGTCCCTCCAGCCTCCCCATCCCTGCTGGAGCTCCAGTCTAACATGCCACAATAGGCAAAGCTATGCATTGGTAATACTTAGTTTTGGGCCACATTTTCCTAAGGTTTATGAGGGTAGCTCAGTGAGCGATTCCAGAGCCTAGAGTCTGGCACCTGAGCCAGGGAGAACACTGGCATGAGAAGGAGAGATCCAGTGAGGGGGCCTCCAGCACCTAGAGGTGAGCACTGAGGCATACGACATTCTCTCTCTCCTGCTCTTTCTTTTTCTCTGGATTCTTGCCTGGCCTGAGCTTTTTAAGGTTGAATGAAAATGCAGAGCCAAGGAGAAAATATCTTATTCTCCTCTGGCCAGCCTGGGCAGAGGTCTTATTTCACACATGGCAGGACTTGGGGAAGGAAGAGGAGGGGTGATGGGGCCAGGAAAGGGTGACTTTGCCAGGTCTGGGAAGGAATCGGGGCCTTGTAGCTCAGAGAATTAGGAAGAAGCTTTGTAGTACTTGTATTTTTCCTGTTCCTCCATGGCCGTTTTGGCAGGGACTCTTGCTCCTGTTTCACATTCCAAAATTTCCCCTGAGAGTTCTGTGTGTCAGAGGCCAGGCCTTGGCTTCTGAAGACACTGCCTCTCCCCTGACATTGCCTCTCTCCTCTTTGGAGAATTGTCCTGGTTCCTGCTGCTGGGGTGTCCAAACTCTTCTCTCTGACGCCAGAGCCATTCTCCTCTCTGGCCTCTCCCACCTCCACGTTTGGTGTGGGAGTCTGGTTTCCACTGCACCTTATGGATGAAGGCATGGCTGACTGCTCCAGGGACCACTCCTCAGGCAGGGGCCGGGTTCCAGAGATGCCACCTACATTCTGGCTGGCGGGATCTGCATTCTGGGAACTGTTTTCCAATCTGCTGGTGCAGAGTTTTCTTTTTAAATTTAAATTTCTTAAAAATAATCCTTAATGATAACAAAACTTTGTTTTTTGAACACTAATTTGATTTTTGGAAATAGTCCAACTTTATTTGGGGAAGAGGGAACCAAATCTGGGTACACTGAATGATAGTGTTTTAGTAAACAAACAAAGAGAAACAAACATTTGCCTATAAAGTAATGACACAGTTTGCCTTTTTAAAATTTTATTTTAAAATGACAGTGAAGGCTATTCTCGAGAGGAGACTAAAAATGTTTTTAGTGTCTACTGGGATATGCATAGAACCCCTGGGGGTAGTAGCAAGGAAACTCATTTTTATGTTCAATTCAGGAGGCCACAAGGGCTGCCTGTGGTTCAGTGGCATTGTGAGTGCCTCCCAGGACACTCTTTGAGATTGTAGACTTACTCCTGGGCCTCATGGGGAAGAAGAGTGTAGATGAATTTGGGGTATTGCAGAGTCCCTTATTGTTCACATGTTGCTGGGGAGGGAGACTGAATATTGAATGATTCTGTATCTGGGAGGTCTGCTGGAGGCTGAGAGATCTCACCCCGAGCCAGTGGACTTGCCTGGAACACAGGCAGAGTTTGAGAGGGGGTAGGAAGGACACCATGTTCCTAGTATAATTCTAGTGGCCTTTGTCAAGTTGTTTTAAAGAGTTGCTCTTTGAAAGAGTGGGGGTGTCAGAGGGCTGGGGTTCCCAAGGGTCCAGGCTGTTTTTCAGGACAGTGACCCAGGACAGTAGGATTGGCAAGATAGCTGCTAAAGAGAAATGCTGCCTCAAGCTATGAACAGCCATGAGGTTTATCCTTGGAGGGCAGGGGTCCTTGGTGGTCTGGAATCGGGGACGTTCTAAACACATCAGCCAGCTGCTTAGGTAGGGGCCACAAGGGCCCCAGTCTAGAAGGGAGGGAACTGATGCAGGCTGAGCATCTGCCATGTACTTGGCATTTCCACACATCGTCTCGTGGAATGCTCAAGAGGCCTGCAAGAGGGATGTGAACACTCCCCATCTTCCCAGATGGTGAAGCCCCTGCCCTGATTTCCTCACCATGGTCTCCCTTCTCGGGTGCCATCAGATGGTTTGTGTACTCCCAGAGGTGGAATTGGTCTGAGATGGGCCCCAGACTTCAGGATAATTTTCAAAGCTCCCCAGGTGGTTTTAACATGCAGCCAGGGCAAAGAACTGCTGGTTCTTTTCTTTCTTAAAATTTTTTTTTTTTTTTGTGGTTCTGGCGATCAAACCCAGGGCATTGTACATGCGTAGGCAAGTGCTCTACCACTGAGCTAAACCCCCAGCCCTTGAACTTCTGTTTTAGATTGTGGGTTTTTTTGTGTGTGTATATCACCAAGAACTAAATCAGTGGTCCTCAAACTTGAGCATGCTTCAGAATCACTTGGAGGGGGAGCTAGGGAATGTAGCTCAGTGGCAGAGTGCTTGCCTAGCATATGAAAGGCCTTGGGTTCAATACCCAGCACTGTATAAATAAATAAACAAGTAAATAATATAATAAAAATGAGAATAACTTGGAGGGCTTGAGGGTTGCTGGCCCTTCCCTCAGAGTATCTGATTCAGCAAATCTGGGGTGGGACCAAAAATTTTTATTTCTCACAATTTCCCAGGTGCTGCTGTTGCTGCTGCTGCTGCTCTGGGGCTTCACTATGAGAACCTCTGGTTCCTTAGAATAACAGTGGACACTTAGTAAATGCTGACTTTCTCCAAATCGCCAAGGTCACCCAGTGGAGTGGAATCAGGGTCTGAGTCCTAGCCTACCAGGTAGCAAAGCCTATCTCCTCTTATCATGGCTTAGGCCAGCTTGGGGAGTCTGGGAGGTAAAGTGGGTGAGCCTGGTATCTCTCTAAGTTCTGGGAGGAGGGTAGAGTTTTTTGGTCTGTAGAGTCTCCTCATGGGGAGAGACAATACCAGTTTCTTACCAGGAAGCCTATTGGGTGTAAGAGGCCCAGAAATTCTGGGTAGAGGTTCAAGGCAGCCAGAAGATCCTGGAGCCCTAGCTCAGGACACAGATTCCTGGTGCAGGGTGTCACCTGGGAAAATATGGCCACAGATGTGCATGTCCCAGAGTGTTACAAAGCTGGCAATGCTACTCTTTAAAGTCACACCTTGTTTGTGCCCCATAAGAAATCTAGGAGAAGCTAGGGATGGCAACATGGCTTAGTGATGTTAGAGGGGGGAATGAGGTTCTGAGCCATCCTGGATGTGTAGGGGAAAAGGTCTGAGGGGCAGAGCAGCCAGCTGTGGGAATTTGGGAAACTAGAAAGGATATTATGGCCACAGCAGGAATGGTGTTTTTGGGAGAAGGCTCTTTGCTGGAAAATGCAGGGAGGAAGGATGTGGGGAAGTTGGATTCTCCTTCTAAAGGGATGTGCTTGATCAACTGGAGATTCGAGTTACCTGGTTTTGCTAGACATTAATTTAGAAAAAAAAAAAACCCCTGAAAACAATTATTTGCTGAAGTGCCCACTGTGTGCACAGCACTGTTCTGGATGCTGTGGAGCCACCAACAAAGTGACTGACTAATGGTAAAATCAGAGTGAGGTAAGTGCTCAGTGATCCGGGCAGACAGCATGTCTTCCAGTGGGGCCCGAGTCCCTCCAGCTGCACGGTGGGAAGGGTGAGTCTGCCGTCCTGCAGGAGGAGTGTGAGACACACAGGGAAGTGGGGTGGGCAGGCGTGTGGGTGGCTCCTCAGGAGGGAACAGCTCGCACAGGTGCACTGGAGTATTGTGGGGAGGACATCAAGGATGTAGAAGTGATGGGGAAATGAATGTTGGATGCCTCGCCTGGGTCGCTGTCCCATCCTGCTCTCAAGATGTGAAAGCAGCCTGGCTGGAGAGCACCCTGAGGAAAGGCCTGCTGGCAGTGGGGCTGCTGCTAATGACTTCTTAAAAGAGTTTCTCCAAGGAGGCCTCATAGGCAGATTACTGTGTTATTTTTACACTTTCCAGAAATATTGCAGGTTGGAAGAAGAGGAGGAAAGCTCTCCCCTTTTAAGAAAGACTAAGGTATAGAGAGGGGAAAGAGCTAAACGATGTTTGGGGCATGGGTCAGATGCAGGGGGGTGGCTGAGATGGCTGTCTGAACATAACGGGGTCTCCTGGAGGCAGGGGTGAGGGGCACGTCTTCCTTGAACAGCACAGGGATATGGATGCTTGACCCTCAGGGTCTTCCTTGCAGTTTGTGTTTTTGCAGGATGAGGAGGAAGTATGGAGAACAAGGGAGATCAAAACAGCCCTAGACAGAGCTTAAGGCCCTGGACACCCCCAGCCCCCACCAGGCTGGCATCTCAGGGCTCAGTGGGCCTGTTCTGAGTGCCATATCCTTGCACTGTGGTTTCAAGAGTGCCCTCCCACCATCCATGCCATTTCTCTTGGTGGGAGCTAAGCATTTAATCAGAACTGCAAACTCCTCTCTCCCTGCTGGATCACCCATTAGACAGCAACTTAGCTGGTCTTTTCCACGCCCCCTGTCAAAACCATTCATGGCTCTCCCAACTTTGAAGTCAGCGGGATCTGCCTGGAGGAGAGGGGAGGGGAGGTGTCTGTGCTTGCTGCTCTGCCAGTGGTATCACCCATGAGTATTTGTGCCCAAGAAGTGCTAGCATTCTGTTACCTTGGCAACTTTCTTGCATGGGTCCTGGTGCTCAGAATATCTAACAAATCTCAGTGCTTCACGCTCAATGGGCAGAGATGGAGGAGCAGATCAAAAGGTGACTTTCAATCAATGATCGGTGTCAGGGCCAAAGATTAAAAGAGTGACTGGGGCAGGATATGAGATAGTCTCCAGGGTCTGAAAGGATTCCCTCCCTCATGTTCTTCCTCTCTCCTGCCCTCTCTCTCTCCAGCCATCCTGGAGCATTCTCATCTCCCCCTTCTGAGAAGTGCCTGGGGCCCTTTCCTCTTCTGTGTCACTCAGTCACCAGCATGACCTGGGACATCTGGGTGCTGATGGGAAGTGGTGGGTCAGGGACTCAACCTGTGACTCCAGGTCCTCAGAGGGTTTGCAGCTGGCTGGGGAGAACATGGTAGTCACCTGTACCACATTTCTGCTGGGGGCAAGGGACAATATCAGCAAGAGGGAGCCCAGAGTTTGGGAGTATGGTATTCTCTGATATTGTTCCTCGCTATGTTTGTCCTGGAATCTATAATACAGATGTGAGGTGACATAAAGAGTCTCATTCAAGATAATTGGTGCAGGGTGTGTGTGTGTAGGGGGGTCAGTCAGGGATGCAGGAGGCGGGGGCAGCTTTGTGGCAGAGAAGAGCTCTCCCTCCTCTCAGCTGCCACCCCTGGGGCCCAGATCCGTCCCCATTTCCTTTGTGAGAACCTTATCTCCTTGGATACAAAAGAGCAGAGTAACTAGGAGGCAGAGGGACCCAGAGGTTGACGACACTCCCTTCGATTTGTTCTCTGGAGAAAACATGCCGAGCGGGTGCTTGTGTGTGAGAGTCAGGGTGTCTGCATGGAGTGAGCGAAGTGCCTGAAGAAACAAGGGAAGTACCCTGCCTTTTGTGGCTTCCTGTGGCGTGATCCTCCTGTCACACTGGGGCATTTCAATGCGTCCATTTTCTTTATTACATCTGTAATTCATTATGCACCAGCTCTGTGTCCTGTGCCAGCCCCACGTGGCAGAGACCCTTCTGGACCACACTCTGCTCTGCTGAGGACTGCTGGACAGTGGGCCTTCTGCCTCTTTAGGACAGGAGGGTGTGTGCAGAGAGGAGAGAGGCAGAGCCTTGGGGCACAGCAAGGAGGACGGCAAGGGTCAGAGACACACAGGGAAGACAGGGCCCCTGGGGTTCCCTCATGTGAGGTTTCCAGGGAGTGAGGACATTGGAGCCAAGGATGGGGGTGGTGAGGTCGAAAGCTAGGATTTGGATATTGGGAAATCATGGGTGTCTTTGAAGAAACCATTTCAGGAAAGTATGGAAGCTGGAGTAAAGGTGGACAATGGGGAATTTCTGCATCATCTGGAAGTGCTTCCTGGTTTCGGACCTCAGTGTCTCCTCATGCACCTTCATCTGTCTTATCTCGTCTCCATGGGAGGGAGAGGTGGATTTTCTGTGGTACTTTCCAATGCTCTCTGGAGATGCCCCCCAAATGCCATATTGCCCTTAATGTCCCACATTGTTACATGGTAATTCCAGCCAGCAGGGCTCTCTCTTCTATGACCCCTCTTGTCTGGTGATCAGGGCTGAGCCCTGGTGAAGCTATGAACCTTGCTTTTCTAGGTCCCTTTTCTCCTCTGGTCTCTTACTTCAATAGCCTACCTAAATTCAAGCTCCAAAATGCCCTCTTCCTCCTCCTCCTCCTCCTACCTCTCCAAAGCATTAAAACCCTTGCTCCTGTAGGCAGCTGATAAACTAATGCGTACTCTTGGACTCATGATTGGTAATAGCTCAATGGGATATTCCTCATGGAAGAATTTGTAATTTAAAAGAAATTTGTTAGGCTAAAAAAGTAAATCTCTAATGGTAGAATTTCATCTGCCACAACTGGTAAGTAGAGGTGATATTTTGGGGACCCTGGGCTGCATTTACAGAAGAGCTCATCTCTGTCCCTGTCAGACCTTATCTTGAGGAGAGAATTCAGTTCAAGGTGCCCCAAACCCAGCTTCAGGGTAAATGTGAACAACATTTAACAAATGGAAGGGAAACTCACTTATTTTTTGTACTGTCCCAAAGAGTATAACTAGGCCTTCTGAGCAGAGGTTAATGGACCAACCATATCAATGAGAATTGCACAGTAATGGAAAATCCTGCTCTAGGCTGAGGCAGGAGGTAACTAACATTTAACAGACCCCGTCTCTATGCCCTGCACTGTGCCGGGTATTTGGCACTTGTCTTATATTCTGTTGAGAGAGGTGGGGTAGGGTGCCCACGCTCACTCAGAGTGGTTACTACCCAGGTCTTTCGGACTTCCAAATCTTATCCCTTGCGTCTATACCAAGATGTTGGGCGAGGTCCCCTGTGATTCCATCCCTGCCCTAGAGCACAGGAGGGATGCTGCTCGGAGGGGGGAGGGGGCACCATTCTTCTAGACTTGACTCTGTTGGAAAGCCTTGCTCACCCTACTGATGGGAATAAGTCAGTTGGCTCTGGGATTCTGTTTCTATCTTCCTTGTGACTTCTCTTGTGAGGACATACCGTTCCTAACTCACAGAGCAGCTGTCCTGTCTTCCCTGGGGACGTAAGGAGCAGGGGAGGTTGGGTGGGCGTCCCTACCTCCCCTTCCTCCAGCCTTGGTTTCCTTTCCTGAGTTGGTGGTTCATGGTTATTTCATTTGAATATTCTAGATGAATCTTAAAAAGAATGTATAAAATGGGGCTCATCTACCTCATACCGTCTTCACCCCCTACTTTTTTTTTTTAAACTGGGCTTCTCTGGTTCTGAATATGGTGTCATTTTTCTCTTGGTTCGAGGTTAATTTGCCCCACTCCATCTCCCCGGGCACCAGGACTTGTTGGTGCTTGAAATACCCAGGAACCAGGCCGTCCTTGCTACTCCCAGTGCTGCCCCCTGGTTCAGACTGTCTTCACCCCACGCCCTGGCTCTCTAAGTGCTCCAGTTTCCTCTCTTTAACCATCTCCCTCCTGTGTCCAACACTGTGGGTGGAGTTTCATAGCCTCTGGGTAAGGATCAGAGGAACTTGCTTTCCTCTGTCCTCATAGTGCCTCCCCCAGCCCTCCTAATACCCCCTGCCATCCATTCTCACCTTCTCATAGCATCGTGGGCCAGTGGAAGGGGCGCAGCCTCTGGGCTGGGTGGCTCTGGGTTTGAATCTCATCTCTGCTGTGTGACTTTGAGCCAGTTACTCAGCTTCTCTGAGGCTCAGCTTTTTAAACTCTGAAAGTGGGGAAACTACTCTTTATCATTAGGTAAAGCCACATACTTGGCCCTCAGCAAACATTGGTCTCATATGCCTCCCTGCCCCGCCCTGTTCTCCATCCTCCCTTCCACAGTACACCGCTTGATACTCCACTTTGCCCTCACTGAAGCCCCGTGGCTGGTGTAGTGTCAGAGACATGACCCATTGGAACTGGAACTCTTGCTTGGTGTGAGTCTTGAAATTTAGGGATCAGGCACCCGGGGCCCAGAGATGCGGAGTGACTTGTTACAGGCTCCCCAGAACCGGTGAGCACCCAGCCAGGTCTCACATTCAGACCTGGGGCTCGGGCAGGCATCTGTCAATGCCTGAGCTGTCCCCTCCACACCACCAACACATGCACCCCTTCAGCTGGGGGGCGGAGAGGGGGCTGCCGCTGCCCCATACACCCTGCAGGGCACAGAATGAACTTGGAGGAGATGCTTAAGAGATATTTGCTGGTCTACTGTTCCTGTGTGTGTGTGAGCCCTCCTCCGGGGTGGACTGTTAATGTTCAGCCTTTATGCCATTCTCTGTCCCTCGTTGGTATTCAGTACAGGCCTGGTTATAATACCTGGAGATTAGTTTCCGGCCCAAGAACAAGGGTTTTGCGGCGATTCCCAGGGCTGTCCCCACACTATTCTGCTGGCCTCTGGAGAGCAGGATACTGCAGGGCGTCTACTTGTGAGAGCCCCATGGGGCGAGGCCTGCATGTGTAGCCTTGGTGCTGCTGCGCAACACTTGCCTCCCACTCTGTCCTCCTCCGGGCTCCCCGTTCCCATATCCACCCCCCACCCACTCCCTGCGCCACGCTGCTCTCCCTGCTCCAGCTAAGAATAAATCATCATGGTTGCATAGCAACGAGTTTGGTTTCCTTTACTCCTTCTCCTCCTCCTCCCACAAAAATGCCTCAGCTCTAAATTTAAGGTAGTATGTCAGGAGGTTCCTTTACCCCATGGAGGCCTCTGAACCCCACCTCATTCCCCCATAGCAGCTAGCTGTATGAGGACAAAAAACTGTGACTCCTCTGTTTGCTTTTCTATCCCCAGCACCTAGTACAGGTCTCAGTACTAGGCACATAGTAGGTTTTCAATGAATGTCAACTGGATGATGAATGAATGAATCATTTCCTCAGAATCCCTGCCGTTGAGAGGTGCTTCTGGGAATGGGAAATGTTATTACAGACTCTGGGATGGTCCATAATTCACCTCTCAGAGCAGGCTGCCTCCCTCCTCCCTTTCCTCAGCCACCTACAAAGCTGATGGAGCAAGAGGTGGTGTGGCATATGTTTCTTCCTAGCCCGTGTTCATGTGGATGGCAAATATGTTGCCTTCTTTGTTTTCTGGAAGCTGGTGGTTCAATCAATCCATACATACAGTCTGTCGAGTTCAGGGGAGATCTCAGTCTAACAGGGCTTCTCGATTCCTGCCTTGGAATGAAAGTAGTCTAAAAGGCTGGGGATGAAGGAAACAGTTCAAATAATCCTGTGTTCATATATGAAGTTATCAATACCAACTTTAATATTATGTGTGGGGTGGAAGAGGGAGCAAGGTAGGACCTGGAGGGAAATATACAACAAGTGCTGTGTGCATACATGTTTCTATTGCACTGAACCCCATTATGATGTATAATTACAGTGCACCAATTAAAAATAAAAGACTGGGGATAGATTACTCTTTTTGGTGGCAGGAGCCTGGGGCTTTTTTCCAGGCCTTTTTGGTGGCAGGAGTCTCTTTTTCAAGATGAACCTCTGTGAGTGTTGCGGTCAGAATCCTCGGTTTGAATCTTGGCTCTGCTGCTTACAAGTTATGTGACCCTGGGTGGGTCCCTTAACTTAGCTCATGGCTGGTAAGAATTGTAGGAGGGAAACTACCAATAGAGCCTTACAGAGTGCCAGGAAACAAGGGGCCCAAATAGGGTGTTTCCTTTTCCCCTTTGAAGTGGAAAGATAGAAACATCCCAGAAAACACCGTTGATGCTAGTGATGGGACACCACCGACACACAGGCATGCAAGGAGAACAAAATAAAAGTAAACCAAACAAAACATAATGATTTTGATATTATAAAAGCTTCCGTGACGACGAAAATGCATATTCAATAAATAAGACCGTGGCTTCAAATTCTTTTTGAAAGTAGAACATACACCCTAAATAAATAAGAGAGCAATTTTCCATTGTAGAACAGAACATCTGAACAATGAGAAGCTATTAGATGGGCAGGGAGGGGAGACCTGAGAAGTGTTTGGGGAGTGCTTTCCCTGGACCTGATGTATTTCCTTTTTTCTGGCTTCAAAAAATAAGTGTTGGATTTCACAACTGACGGCCCAGCTGTCCTGTGTTCCTCTCCTTCCAGATATCCCCATGCAGCATCCCAATTGACTAAGTATGCGCCTCCAGGGGTGGGAAGTCCAGGCTGCAGAGGGAGAATGACAAGTTCAGCTGCTGCTCGGGGTCATGGAAACAGAGGCTGGAGAGGGGCAGGGGCAGGGCCTCTGACAGCTAAAAATAGCAGCAGCAGCAGCTCAGGCACAGCCAGAGGTCAGAAGCTGGGGCAGCCCTGGCACACATTCCTGACAGGGAACTCAGAGTTCAGCTAGCCACCCCAGCCCCTTGGGACCCGGACAGTGGACACTGCCCAAACCTGTGTGTCACCTGTACCTGTCCATGGTGGGCAGCCCAGCATCTCATGTCCTCTAGGTCTGACCGCCACCTTCTCCTCCTGTCTCCCCACCCTCCCACCCTCTCTGTCCCTCTGACCTCCTTCTGCATTCTCCGAGCAGCATCCATTAACCAGATTTTTCACAAACCAGTCACATGGTACACAGTGTTCTCAGGCCTCTGGCCTCTGGAAGTCTGCAGTCTGAGATAGCGTCCTGGGCTCATGGACCTCCAGAAGAACAATTGAAGAGCAACCATTAAATAAACACAAAGTGGATGAGACAAAGTGTTCCCATCCTGTAGGAGTTGAGGCCAGTGGGACTGGTGGGGCCTTCTGGGTGTGTATTCAAGAAAGCCCAAGAATTCCTTGCCTGAACGAGGTGAGGATGTGAGCTAAGTTAGTGCTTTCCTAGGGACCAGTGTCCTGGGGGAAAAGCAAGCCCTCTTGTCAGCAAGAGAGTGGAAAAGGGATGCTTTCTGGCTAGAGCATTGGGCTGGCTCTGGGGAGAAGGTGCAGAGCAGCTGGAGGTGAGGGGTCTGAGGAGACAGGAGTGAAAACTGTCTTGACATTTACCCAGGCTCCTTCTCATGCATCGACCCATTCATTCATCTACTGAATAAACACTTAAGGAACTCTGATAAGTACCAGTATGGTTCAGAGGGTGTTCTAAATCAGTGTTTTTTCATGCTGGCCACACTTTGGAATTGCCTGTGGAGCATGAAAAACACTGATGTCCAGGCATAAAATGATTTCTGGGTCTGAGGTGCAGGCATGTGTATTTTTTTTAAATTCCCCAGGTGATTCCATAGTTCAGCCAGGGTAAACAGCCACTGGTCTACGTGATCCCTGAGGAGGCTTCTTTCTATGACAGTGCCACTCATTGTCCCCTTTTGATCATGGCTACCCTTACCTTTCGAGTGACGTGACTGGAGATGTGAGTTGTCACTGTGACACAGCTGGCACTCTGTGCCCACTTCACACAAATGCTCAATGAGCAGCCATCATGTGCCCAGCATTAGTGAGACACAGAGATGAGACTGGGAGTCTCCCCAGGAAGTAAATTAATAGAAGCACTCCGTTTCCTTGAATGTTTATCTGGTGAGCCAGAAGTCAGCTTTTCTGATGAATGGGATTTCCTGCAGTTTGTCCTGTCTTCTTCTACAGTAGAAGAGAAATAATGACTATATCTGGTGTGTTTCATTTAAATAGAGATGAAGCAGGTAGGGAAAAAGACACAGAAAGAGATGAGACAGACACGCATGGAGCGATGCTAAGGGACAAAATGTTCTTGTTGGGCAGGTTTTCACAAATGCACTGATTGAGCCATCTAAATCAAGAAAAGGTAAAAGTAATAATATGCCCGTTTAAATACTTAGATTATCAGCAAGGAATCAAGCCCCCACGAGGCATCTGTTCCTGTGCTAGGCACGGTGGATGTGGTCCTGATATTCAGAAGGCACGCAGTCTAGCTGAGGAATTGAAATCAATATGCAAAGAAATGGAGACATTAAGAACTCGGTTGTTAAGGTTTCCTGATTGTGAGGTTGTTAGGAGATTGGAGGAAGGAGGTGCTGAGCAGCGCTCTCAGAGTGTGGTCCTTGGCACAGCTCTGCCAACTGTTTGTTGCCAGTCAGTAACAAGGAGGACAGAAATGGAAAGGATGCATTTAGAAACTTTATAGCAATTTGCCAGAGTAATTTTATGTCTGTTGCATCTAAAAATTTTAAAAATTAGGGCTTATATTTTGTTTTAACAATCATGCTTCTCTAGTAATTTATTTTTATTGTCTTTTCCTAAAGTATTCATCTATGACATATTGCAATTAAAAAAAGAAAAAAGCAAACTAGTTGTTCACTGCAGATGGTTTGAGAAGCATGGGACTGGAGTAGCTGGCAACTGGAGATGTCCTGGCAGGCTGGAGAGGTGGCAGAAGGTGGGGAAAGGACAGCAGATCTGAGACTGCAAAGGGACAAAGACTGTGTCTTGGAAACCTAGACCTTATTCATGCGCGAGGATCTAGGGCCACAAACATTTTGGTGGAGGCTGGAGCTCTCCCATGTGTTTTGTATGAATTCTTTTACTTCTCTGACTTCTCCCAACATTGTGTGTGTTAATAGTGCCTGTTGGCCGGGCGTGGTGGCGCACGCTTGTAATCCCAGTACTTTGGGAGGCGGAGACCGGAGGATCCCGGTTTGCGGCCAGCCTCAGCTCTCTCTCTCTCTCTCTCTCTCTCTGTCTCTCTGTCTCTCTCTCTGTCTCTCTCTCTGTCTCTCTCTCTCTCTCTCTACTTAGTGAGGCCCTCCACAACTTCGTAAGACCCGGTTTCAAAATAAAGTATAAAAATAGGGCCGGAGGTGTAGCGCAGAGGTAGAACGCCCCTGTGTTCAATCCCTGGTACTGCAAAAAAAAAAA
>PVJS01050360.1:0-14347 GCA_004027185.1 Glis glis | reverse complement strand
GAGGTAGAATGCCCCTGGGTTCAATCCCCAGTACTGCAAAAAAAAAAAAAAGAAAAAGAAAAGAAAGAGCCACAATCTACCAAAGAAAAATATAAACTGAGTTGTATCAAAATTAAAAACTTAGCTGGGCCTGGTGGCCCATGCTTGTAATCCCAGTACTTGAGAGGCTGAGACAGGAGGATCACAGGTTCGCGGCTAGCCTCAGCTACTTAGTGAGGCCCTCCGCAACCTAGTGAGACCGATTCAAAATAAAAAACAAAAAATAGGGCTGGGGGGTGTAGCTTGGAGGTAGAATGCCCCTGAGTTCAATCCCCAATACCACACACACACACAAAAAAAAACTAAAAACTTTTGTGTGACAAAAGGCACTATCAAGAAAATAGAGACAAGCTGGACGTAGTGGCACATACCTGTAATCCCAGTATTTGGGAGGCGGAGACAGGAGGATCGCAGGTTTGAGGACAGCCTCAGCAAGTAGTGAGATTCTCATCAACTTAGTGAGACCCTATTTCAAAATAAAAATAAAATAGGACTGGGGGTGTAGCTCAAAGGTAGAATGCCCCTAGGTTCAATCCCCAGTACCACAAAAAAAAAGAAAGTAGAGACAATGCATAGAATGGGGAAAAAAACCTTGTAAATCAATCATCTATTGCCATAAAGATAGTTCTTATCCTCTCCACATTAAGCCCAGTAACTTAGCAAGACCCTGTTTCAACATAAAAAATAAAAAGGGTTGGGGATGTAGCTTGGAGGTAGAATGCCTCTGAGTTCATTCCACTGTAAACTCCTCCCCCCAAAAAAAGAGGACGAAGTAAAGGTGGCAATAGATATGACAGGAATCTCGGGCTTTGTGGATTTCTTCTACATATCAGCTGGATGCCTTCTGATTAAGGCAAAGAATTGAATAGAATCACTAAGGAATGGTGTTAAGTGTGGTCAGGTTTTTTTCCTCCCTTATAAAGTGTGGTAGAAGCCGGGCATGGTGGCGCATGCTTATAATCCCAGTACTTGGGAGGCTGACACAGGAGAATCCGGGTTCGCGGCCAGTCTCAGCTACTTAATAAGGCCCTCGGCAACTTAGTGAGACCCTGTTTCAAAAATAAAGAATAAAAAATAGCGCCTGGGATGTAGCCCAGAGGTAGAATACCCCTGGGTTCAATCCCCAGTACAGCAAAAAAAAAAAAAACCCAAACTATTCTATTCCCTTAATCCAGATGTCACCCCACTGAAATTCATAAACTAATATTTATGTCAAACAGCCAAAAGGTGCCAGGTGCAGTGGCACTTGCCTGTAATCCCGGTACTTGGGAGGCACAGTCAGGAAGATCTCAGGTTCCCAACCAGCCTCAGCAACTTAGTGAGGCCCTCCACAACTTAGTGAAACCCTGTTTCAAAATTAAAAAACAGGGCTGGGGGTGTAGCCCGGAGGTAGAATTCCCCTGGGTTCAATCCCCAGTTCCACAAAATTAATTAATTAAGTAAGTAAGTAAATAGGGCGGGGGTGTATCTTGGAGGTAGAATGCCCTTGGGTTCAATCCCCAGTAAAACACACACACACAAATACACACACACACACACACACACACACACTATCTCTCTCTCTCTCTCTCTCTCTCTCTTTCTCTCTTCAATGGAAATCATGGTAACACTTTACAATCTAACACTTTATTTATTTATTTATTTATTTATTAATTATTGCGGTACTAGGGATTGAACCCAGGGGCATTCTACCTCCGAGCTACACCCCCAGCCCTATTTTTTATTCTTTAGTTTGAAACAGGGTCTCACTAAGTTGCGGAGGGCCTCACTAAGTAGCTGAGGCTGGCTGCGAACCCAGATCCTCCAGTCTCAGCCTCCCAAGTACTGGGATTACAAGCGTGCGCCACCACGCCAGGCCTACAATCTAACACTTTACAGTCTAAGATACTATGATTGGCTGTTTTGATTAGTAAAAAATAAAAGTATGACCTAAATGCAAATTCTTAGACACAATTTTGTAAAACAATAAAGCCGGGCATGGTGGCACATGCCTGTAATCCCAGTAATTGGGAGGTTGAGAAAGAAGGATCATAGGTTTGAGGACAGCCTCAGTAATTTAGTAACTTAGTGAGACTCTCTGCAACCTAGTTAGACTCTGTTTCAAAATAAAAAAATAAAAAGGGTTGGGGTATAGCTTAGAGGTAGAATGTCCTTGGCTTCATTCCCCAGTACCATAAAAGAAAAGAAAAGATAAAAGAGAACATGGTGGGGTGGTGAGGTGAGGGGAAGTGGTCATAGGTCCTAACATGTGATCCTCCTGTCTCAGCCTCCTAAATACTGGGATTACAGGAGTGCGTCACAATGCCTGGTGCCTGGACAATGGAATTTAAGTGGATTTGTTGGGAGGCTTCTGAGAAATCTTTCTGAACTTGTGTGTGTGTGTGTGTGTGTGTGTGCGCGCGCGCGCGCGCGCACGTGTGTTACTGGGGATCAAACCCAGAGACATTCTACCTCCAAGCTGCACCCCCAGACCTTTTTATTTTTTTTTATTTTGAAGCAGAGTCTCACTATGTTGCTGAGTGTCACTACATTGCTGAGACTATCCTCAAACCTGTGATCTTCCTGTCTCAGCCTCCCAAGTACTGGGATTACAAGCGTGCACCACCACATCTGGCATAGGCGCACACTTGTAATCCCGGTACTTGGGAGGTTGAGACAGGAAGATCACAGGTTCGGAACCAGCCTCAGCTACTTAGTGAGGCCCTCTGCAACTTAGTGAGACCCTGTTTCAAAATAAAGAATAAAAAATAGGGCTGGGGATGTTGTAGCTCAGAGGTAGAATGTCCCTGGGTTCAATCCCCAGTACCACAATAAAAAAAAAGAAAGAAAACCAAAGCATTCTAATTTATATAATAATGTTTAAGATACAAATCAGACATTTATGTAGAGTTGTCAAGTAGTCAATTGGACAGAAGAGTCTCCTAATTGGGAGAGAAGTCAGGGTTTTAACTGTACATAGATGGTCCTTGACAAAAATAATTTTACTTAAGATTTTTCAACTTTATGATGATGTGCAAAAGTCATACAAATTCATTAGAAATATATTTCATAGCTCAGTGGTCATGGATTCAATCCTAGCACCAAAAAAAGTATTTTACAAGCCGGGCGTGGTGGCGCACACTTGTAATCCCAGTACTTGGGAGGCGGAGACCGGAGGATCCGGGTTCGCGGCCAGCCTCAGCTACTTAGTGAGGCCCTCCACAACTTCGTGAGATCCGGTTTCAAAATAAAAGATAAAAAAATAGGGCCCGGGGTGTAGCTCGGAGGTAGAATGCCCCTGGGTTCAATCCCCAGTACCGAAAAAAAAAAATTTTACATTTTAAATTTTGACCTGCAGGGTGTAGTGGCACAAGCTTGTAATCCCAGTACTTGGGAGGCTGAGACAGGAGGATAGCAAGTTCATGGCCAGCCCCGGCTACTTAGTGAGGCCCTCTGCAACTTAGTGAGACCCTGTTTCAAAATAAGGAATAAAAATAGGGCTGGGGGTGTAGCTCAGAGGTAGAATGCCCCTGGGTTCTATCCCAGTGCCACAAAAAAAAATTTTTTTTTTTTTTTTACCTTTCCTGGGCTAGAGATATGTGGACAGTGTTCTCTCATGATGCTGGGTAACAGCAGCAAGTTGCAGCTCCCAGTCAGCCACGTGATCACAAGGGAAACAATACAGTGTGTTGTGTTGCTAAGCTATGATGTTCAATAGGCTAGGTGTCACAAGTGCAGTTTGGACATGGTATTTTCAATTTACAATGGGTTTATCAGGACATAACCCCATCATAAGTTGAAGAGCATACTGGCTGGAAACTAGCCTCAGCAATATAGCGAGACCCTGTTTCAAAATAAAAAAGGGCAGCCGGGCGTGGTGGTGCACACCTGTAATCCCAGTACTTGGGAAGTTGAGACAGGAGGATCATAGGTTGTAGGACAGCCTCAGCAAGTAGTGAGACTCTCATCAACCTAGTGAGACCCTGTTTCAAAATAAAAATAAAATCAGGCTGGGGATGTAGCTCAGAGTAGAATGCCCTTGGGTTCAATCCCCAGTATGGAAAGAAGGAAAAGGGGAAGGGAGGAAGGGAAGGAGGAAGGAAGGGTGAGTTGAGCATGTTTAAATGCTGAAGGAAAGGATCACCTCTTGCTACAAAACAACTCCACTGCAGAAAAAACATTTCAGAATTCATTATAGTAGGAGGTTACTTCATTAAGGTTTTAAAATCTATATGTAAAAGAAAGGCACAATTTAAAATTCCACCTCACTTCAGAATGTGTCAACCAAAAGAAAACAGATGGATACATTTATTTTAAAAACTGTAGTAATAAAAAAATAGCAAAGAGGTCAGGCATGGTGGCACATGCTTGTAAGCACAGCATGTGAGAGGCTGAGACAAGAGGATCGCAGCAGGTTAAAGGCCAGCCTCAGCAATGAAATCTAAGCAACCTAGCAAGACCCTGTTTCAAGACAAAAACATAAGAAGAGCTGGGGGTGCAGCTCGGAGGTAGAATGCCCCTGGGTTCAATCCCCAGTACTTTAAAAAAAAAAAGTAAAGGAAAAGTACCTAGTTTTCTCTTTGTTGTGTTACAAAGATGATACCAAAATTAAAATACAAACTCTAAGTACCAAGCCACAAAAACCCAAATATTTTAAAAACTAAGTAAACCTATATTCTAGATATGTAAAACCATTTTGAATACCCTCCTAAAACACTTCAGGCTTTAATACTTTCTCAAATCTGAAGTAATTTTCTCTTTGGTTTTATTGAAGAAGTATGTTGTCTTGAGCTAAGCTTTCTATAAACTTATATACAACAACCACATAAAAAATATTTAAAACTGTTTAGGTTCACTTTGGGGAATTCTAAAATTTAAAACCACTCCCAACTAAAATATGACCACTTCAAAGAGAAGTGGATAATCTCAGAGTTAAGACGAAAACAGCGTTTGATACAAACCACTGCACTGCGCAGAGGCAGTAACCTAGTTTCACTCTGAGTGTAGCTCACTGCCTTCCAGAGACCTGCGACTTTCGAGCAAGATGTTTCATTAAATGCCAGATAACAGGTAAAGCAGCGGAGGGAGAAAGTCAATACATTTTCATGCTGCAACGTATCTCATCTCTCCAGTTTAAGGGAAGAAGAGCACATTCTTCATGAACACACAGACATCATATTGACAAACCTCCCTTAGTTACTGGTGATGTAACACTCAAATTTTAACTAAAGGCTAAACTACAGAACATGTGGCAATTTGATAATACACTTATTAGGAGATAAACCCTCATCACAAAAAAATTATTTTTGCCTATTTGCTCCATGGCACAACAACTGCTCAGTAATAACCCAAGCTGGGAAAGCTGATGGAAGATGTGTGTGCGCGTGAGCGTGAGCGCACACACACGTGCACAATACCAGGGATTTAACCCAGGGCCATTCTTACCTCTAAGCTAGACTCCAGCCCTATTTTATATTTTGAAATATAGTCTCACTAAGTTGCTGAGGGTCTCGCTGAGTTGCTGAGGCTGGCCTCAAACCTGCAATCTTCCTGTCCTAGCCTACCAAGTACTGGGATTACAATCGTGTGCTACTATGCCTAGCTGATAGGAGACATTTAAACATACAAAGATTTCTTCCATATGGAATTCCTCCTCCTCCTCCTCCTCCTCCTCCTCCTCCTCCTCCTCCTCCTGCTGGGCAAGTACTTTACCACTGAGCTATACCCTCAACCCTTTTAAAAATTTTTATTTTGAGACAAGGTCTCACTAAATTGCCTGCAATCCTCCTGCTTTGGCCTCCAGAGTAGCTGGGATTACAGGTGTGCACCACTGTGCACAGCTCTCCACACGGAATTCTTAATAAACTTTACCCCAAAATACCATTCTCTATATTGCAATGTGAATAACTGTGCATTTTTTTTTTTTTTTTTGTGGTACCGGGATTGAACCCAGGGGCGTTCTACCTCCGCGCTACACCCCTGGCCCTATTTTTTTATACTTTATTTTGAAACTGGGTCTCACGAAGTTGTGGAGGGCCTCACTAGGTAGAGACAGAGAGAGAGAGACAGAGAGAGCGAGAGCTGAGGCCGGTTTCCGCCTCCCAAAGTACTGGGATTACAAGCGTGCGCCACCACGCCCCTGTGCATATTTCAATAAGACAAAAGTCTCAGGCCAGGCGTGGTGGCACATGTCTGTAATCCCAGTACTTGGAAGTCCAAGACAGGAGAATCATACATATGAGGCCAGTCTCAGCAATGTAGAGAGATCCTCAGCAACTTAGTGAGACCATGCTTAAAAATAAAATAGGGCTGAGGTCTAGCTCAGAGGCAGAATGCCCCAGGTTCAATCCTCAGTACCACACACACAAATAAAAGTCCCAAACACCCATATTTCTGAATGAGCAACCTATTCTTCCCACTATCTCCCCATAAACTCCAAATAAGTTACTTTTAATTCACAACAGTACACACTTTAGACATTTATATTTTAACTGCACCAGAATGTCTAAAAGAAATGAGCCTCTGAGCAGCAAAGGCATGGAGCCCAAGAGGAAGTGAACAGACTCCTGGCTTGCAGACAAATGAGTAGGTGGAAGAAACATTTATGTGGGAGATGATTTTTATACAACGCCTTTCTTAATCTAAAGAAAACCACAAGTCTTTGCAATATATGTGCTATAAATAGATGCAGTCAAAACCCTTAATAAATGTTTTGTTTACTTGCTTGCTTTTGTTTTGAAATAACTTTTGTCATAACCCTAATTCAATGTGTAGTGAAGGTAACCAAGCCAATGATGTGACCAAGCAGGTTGCCTGGAGGCCTGGATACATATAACTAAGTCTAATTCCCCTTCATCTATTTATGTGAAAGAAAAAATTTAATTAGTAATGTGGATTTTTATTATACACATATATCTCCCTCCCTCCCTTTCCAAAACCAAAGAATTTTCACACTAGTTCACGCCAATGTAAATTTTCTAACACTACTTTTGGTAACATTAGGAAATGTGGCTAGAGCAACTAAAGACAGTTTTGATCACAGAAACTTGTTCAAGGACTCACTGCCTTTGTCTCCACCCCCACTCCCTAAAACATACATTTATCTAAAAATCACAAAGTTCCTGTCAAATAGGTATTAGTCTCTTCATGAGTGGAGGAACCTAAGGCCCACTGTCTAAAAGATGAGCCGGGGGCTCTGAGAGCAGGAGCTCTGAGTCACAGACATGACTGCTGCGCTGTGTGCTCCCTGAAGACAATGACTTCTTTTCTGGTTTTGGAAGTGGAGGTGAAGGGTGGTGGTAAGGAGCTTATCTAGATTTTCTCATTTGTTCACAATGAACATGCTTTATTTTTATGGTAAGCAAAACAACCAATCCTAAACTTAAAAAAAATAATTGAATTCATCAAATGCATTCAGATCTAATATCTAAGATCATTTAGAGTCAGATGTGGTAGCACACACTTGTAATCCCAGTACTTGGGAGGCTGAGACAGGAGGATTACAGGTTCAAGGACAGCCTCAACAACGTAGCGAGACTCTCAACAACCTAGTGAGACCCTTTTCAAACTAAAAAATAAAATAGGGCTTGGGGTCTGGCTCAGAGGTAGGACTACCCTGGGTTCAATCCCCAGTACCAAAAAAAGAAAAAAAAAGATCATTTAGATGCAAGTGTTGATTAAAACAAAGTTGAAAAAAATGCAAACATAATTTAAGTATAAAAAACACTGTGTGTGTGTGTGTGTATGTGTGTGTGTGTGTGTGTGTGTGTATGGGGAATTGAACCTAGGGGCATTCTACCTCTGGGCTATGTCCCAGCCCTTTTTATTTTTAAATTTTGAAACTGGGTCTCACTAAATTACCACAAACCGGCCTCAAACCTGCGATCCTCCTGTCTCAGCCTCCCAAGTACTGGGATTACAGGTGTGTACCACCACACCCAGCCAAGCCTTACACAATTCTTGAGGCATTATTATCTCCAATTTACACATAAGGAGCTAGGAAATAATTTAAATCTACACAAAATAGCCAGGTGAGGTGGCACTTCTGTAATCCCAGCTACTCGGGAGGCTGAGACAGAAGGATCACAAGTTTGAGACCAGCCAGGGGAATTTAGTGAGATCCTGTCTCAAAATAACATTTTAAAAAAGGGTTGGGGGTGCAGCTCAGTGGTAAAGTACTTGCCCAGCATGCACAAGGCACTGGGTTCCATCACCAGCACCACAAAATAAAACAAAACAAAGCCTTAAATTACTAGCAAACTTTTATTAACATTCACCAAGTATTTATTCAGCACCTACTATGTGTCGGGTGTCACAGACACAAACATGAGCATGACAGACAGCATCTCTGGTTTCAGAATGCTCACTATCTCACCAAGAAAAAGGATGTGGCCATTTGTCCATGTCTGCTGGGCAGAGTTCTGGTTTATATCTGTTTCTCCCAGAGTAATTAATAATGCTCCTCCCACACGTACCTGTGTGGACAATACATTATATGGTGACTCTATTTATTAAACAAAAAACTACTGTTCCTATAGGGGTAAATGTTTGTAAAATGTGTATCATTTTAAGGTTTTATCTTTTGTGTGGGGGGAGAAGGGCACTGGGGATTAAACCCAGGGGCATTCTACCTCCAAGGTACACCTCCAGCCCTTTTTATTTTTATTTTATTTACTTATTTTGTGGTATTGGGGACTGAACCCAGAGGCATTCTGCCTCTGAGCTATATCCCCAGCCCTATTTTATTTTTTATTTTGACACAGGGTCTACTAAATAGTGGAGAGCCTCACTAAGTTGCTAAGGCTGGCCAGGAACCTGCAGTCCTCCTGTCTCAACCTCCCAAGTACTAGGGTTACAGGTATGCGCCACCATGCCCGGCTTTAAGGTTTTATCTTTAACTTCATTTCTATTATACATGAGATTTTTTTAATTTTTACTTTTTTGTGATGCTGGGGATTGAACCCACGGGCATTTTACCTCTGAACTACATCCTCAGCCCTATTTTATTTTTTATTTGGAAATAGGGTCTTGCTAAATTGCCTCCCAAATACTGGGATTACAGGTATGCGCCACCACATCCAGATGACATTTAATGATGTTCAGAAAGATTATTAATGTAATAATGATATTGTAGTTGTCTTCTTAAAGTGCAGTGGATGTGGATATATATAAACAAGACTGGCCCTGTGTACTGATGTACTGAACCTGGGAAATGGGTATATTAAGTTCATACTAACCTCTTTTTTATATGAGAATTTCTATAACACACAAAAAAATTTTTGTGTGTGGTAATGGGGATTGAACACAGGGGCATTCTACCTATGAGCTACACCCCCAGTCCTATTTTATTTTTATTCTGAAACAGGGTCTCACTAAGTTGATGAGAATCTCATTACTTGCTGAGGCTGTCCTTGAACCTGAGATCCTCCTGTCTCAGCCTCCCAAGTACTGGGATTACAAGCATGCGCCACCATGTCCGGCTACAAAAAATTTTTTCAAGAGCAATATTACCTCCTTTGAAAGTCAAAAATAATATAATTTAGAAACACAATGGACACTATGACCTGACAATAATAGAGGGAAAAATACTTATAACTACAATGAAATCTAAAGTAATCTTTTAATATGATTAAGGGATTACAGAGGAAGTAAATTATAAATGTGCCGGGCATGGTGGCACACGCTTGTAATCCCAGTACTTTGGGAGGCGGAGACCAGAGGATCCGGGTTCGCGGCCAGCCTCAGCTCTTGTGCGCGCTCTCTCTCTCTCTCTCTCTCTCTCTCTCTCTCTCTCCTTAGTGAGGCCCTCCGCAAATTCGTGAGACCCGGTTTCAAAATAAAGTATAAAAAAATAGGGCCGGGGGTGTAGCGCGGAGGTAGAACACCCCTGCATTCAATCCCCGGTACCGCAAAAAAAAAAAAAAGTGTGACAATCCCTCCATATTATGACTATATTTAATTTTCTCTTTATAAAACTTATATTTCATATCTCTAAAAAACATAGTATAAGCAATATGGTATATTTTTAATTTAATAAAACTTTGATCTCAAATATGCTAACACATAATGATTAAAAGTATAAAAGAAAAATTAAAACATGTTAGAAGTAAAACACTTTGCCTAGTAAGATCATCACTCGGTCAGGATTAGATTCTAAATAGTAGCTACTACCACATCCCATACACTAATTAGCTTTTAATTCTTCAAGGACAGAACAATAAAATGAAACCAAAAACTCCCCTCGTCGACTTCACGTGGAATTGACCATGCAGATCTGGCCATAGGCAAAGTTTTAGGCCTGCCCCGCTCAGGTGCACAGCACTGTACACCAGCTGGTGTTGAAGCTGTGGTATGTGGGTTCTCTAGCAGATACACTAACACACCTTCACCTCTTTAGGCCTAGTAAAGGGACAATTATTCAAAGTACACATATGTTTACATAGAGAGATTTTTGTTGTTTGTACTGGGGATTGAACCCAGGGGCATTCTACCTCCAAGCTACACCCCTAGCCCTTTTAATTTTGAAACAAAGTCTCATTGAGTTGTTGAGGCTGGCCTCAAACCTGCAATCCTCCTGTCTCAGCCTCCCAAGTACTGAGATTATGGGTGTGCATCACCCTGCTCGGCTTACATAGAGAAATTTAAACAGAAGACCATTTCGGATTGTTTTCTAAATTTGCTATACAATAAGGTAACAAGGATTCTCTTTTTATTTTTTTAATTTTATTTATTTATTTATTTATTTTTTTGCGATACCGGGGATTGAACCCAGGGGCGTTCTACCTCCGAGCTACACCCAGCCCTACTTTTTTTTTTATACTTTATTTTGAAACCGGGTCTCATGAAGTTGCGGAGGGCCTCACTAAGTAGCTGAGGCTGGCCGCGAACCTGGATCCTCCGGTCTCAGCCTCCCAAGTACTGGGATTACAAGCGTGCGCCACCACGCCCGGCTCCAAGGATTCTCTTTTTACTCAGTGTTATATGGTTGTTACCTAGAGTACAATGGTCTGAAACATTTTGCTCTGAATAAAAATCAGATGGAAGCACAGCCCATAAGCACAGCACTCACAGTTACGTGAAAACTCACCTTCCTTCTCTGGTTCATTCCCTCCACCTTGAATCAACAAATACCATGAATCCTCAGGTTGTTTTGTTTTGTTTTTGGTACTGGGGATGGAACTCAGGGGCCTTCTACCTCTGGTCTACACCCCCAGCCCTATTGTATTTTTTTATTTGGAAACAGGGTCTCGCTAAGTTGTGGAGGGCATCACTAAGTTGTTGAGGTTGGCTTTGAACCTGCAATCCTCCTGTCTCAGCTTCCCAAGTACTGGGATTATAGGGGTGTGCCACCATGCCCAGCCAGAATCCTGTTCTACTTATTTTATTTATTTATTTATTTTTTGCAGTACCGGGGATTGAACCCAGGGGCATTCTACCTCCGAGCTACACCCCCAGCCCTATATTTTTTTTTTATACTTTATTTTGAAACCGGGTCTCATGAAGTTGCGGAGGGCCTCACTAAGTAGCTGAGGCTGGCAGTGAACCCGGATCCTCTGGTCTCCGCCTCCCAAGTACTGGGATTACAAGTGTACGCCACCACGCCTGGCCTCAGAATCCTGTTTTAAACTGCACACTTTATTATTGATAAAACGAGAATGCCACATACTTTTCCTTTGTTCTAAGAGATTACTACTTATTTTAAATTCTCATTTTATGGTCAAGTTCATGGAAGAACCAACTGAAACAGTGTGACTGAGGTCCAGATGTCAGGTTCATTTCTGATTGCTCCCTTTCCCTTACCACAATATCCAACGAACCAATAAGCTAAGCCCCATTTCTTGGACTTACTCTGTCCTCCCTGTTCCCATTACTAACACGACACCCCAGTTCAGGCCCACATCACCTCATACCTAGACTATTTTTTTTTTTTGCGGTACCGGGGATTGAACCCAGGGGCGTTCTACCTCCGCGGTACACCCCCAGCCCTATTTTTTTTATTTTCCTCAATTTTTTATATATATATATATATATTTTATGTTTTTATTGGTGCATTGTAGTCTCACATCACAATGAGTATCAGTTTGGTGTTAACATACATGCACACAGCTCTTGGTGTCCCTCCCCCCCGCCCAGCCCTATTTTTTATATTTTATTTTGAAACTGGGTCTCACGAAGTTGCGGAGGGCCTCACTAACTAGAGAGAGAGAGAGAGAGAGAGAGAGACAGGGAGAGAGAGAGCGAGAGAGCTGAGGCTGGCCGCGAACCCGGATCCTCTGGTCTCCGCCTCCCAAAGTACTGGGATTACAACGTGTGCCACCATGCCCGGCTCATACCTAGACTATTACAACAGTCTTTCTGCCTCCGTCTTCCAAACCACCCTACACAGAGCTCTTCAGAATCTGGATCATGTAACTCCACAGCTATAACCCTTCAGTGGTTTCTCAAGTCTTAGAATAACATACAGCTTCTTTGCAAGGCATTCAAAAGCTGTCCACCACCTGCGCCTAACTTTTCAATCTTGGCTACCAAAGTCTTCCTCCTCCCTCCCTCCTAACATCCTCATGCTATTTCTCAAAAAACACCTTGACTTTTTTCACCTCTAAAATTTTATGTGATTCTTTCCTTCTACCTAGAACACCTTCCCAAACCCCTGCTGCTATAATAAAATCCTAGCACCCGGCGTGGTGGCGCACGCTTGTAATCCCAGTACTTTGGGAGGCGGAGACTGGAGGATCCGGGTTCCCAGCCAGCCTCAGCTCTCTCTCTCTCTCTCTCTCTCTCTCTCTCTCTCTCCTTAGTGAGGCCTCCGAAACTTCATGAGACCCGGTTTCAAAATAAAGTATAAAAAATAGGGCCGGGGGTGTAGCGCGGAGGTAGAACGCCCCTGGGTTCAATCCCCGGTACCGCAAAAAAAAAAAATAAATAAAAAAATAAAATAAAATCCTAGCCATCCTTTAAGAGCCAGCTCCAATACACCTTTACCTTGATGCTCTGCATGACTGCCTAAGAAGAGATCTCCCTCCTAAACACAGAGCTGCACATCTAACACACAACATCCTGAATTGTAATTGTTTTTCTATAAATAATCTCTCCCATTTACAACTCTTTGAGAGAAAGAAAAGAAATTTATACTTGCCCACAATACACATGCAACAGCTCTTCCCAGAGATGCTCAGAAGACACACGTACAAACTCAGGACAACTGACCTATTAGCTCATTAGTTTAACTGCCATACGTGACAAACGCCATGTTCTCCCCTCCTGTTTGCTCTGCAAAAGGAAGATGTGCTTCAGATTTAGTATGTGTTTTCTCATGGGACTGCCAAATTATTGCTATACATTTTTGTTTCCTAGAATACTTTAGAGGATTTTTTTTCTATTAAAAAAGTGGTATGCTAATTAAGGAATACTTAGAAGCTTGAACTTCCTTTAAGATGGGAGGAAAATGGTACTTAAAAATCTGTATCTAGAGCCAGGCATGGTGGCTCACGCTTGTAATCCCAGTACTTGGGAGGCTGAGACCAGAGGATCTGGGTTTGGGGCCAGCCTCAGCTACTTACTGAGGCCCTCCGCAACTTAGTGAGAACCTGTCTCAAAATAAAGAATAAAAAATAGGGCTGGGGGTGAAGCTTGGAGGTAGAATGCCCCTGGGTTCAATCCCCAGTACCAAAAAAAAAAAAAAATCCTTATCTAGTCAGGCATGGTGGAGCACATCTGTAATCCCAGTACTTGGGAGGCTGAGACATGAGGATAGCAGATTGGAGGTCAGCCTCAGCAACTTAGCATTTACTTCCTAGTAAACAAAAGTAGACTGTTTTCCATGTGCTCCTAGAAATGGGGGCTTGAAACTATACTCAAAAGGGTACCACTGTGTAAGAACCACACTCATAGATTATTATAAAGCTTGTTTCTGTAAGGAATGCAAAAAGGGTGGGGAAAGCTCTGCAGCCCTACCTTAAAATGGCCTTGGGCAGAACTGTCTGTGAATGTCAAAAGATAATTTTCAGCCGGACGTGGTAGGGCACGCTTGTAATCCCAGTACTTGGGAGGCAGAAACCGGAGGATCTGGGTTCGTGGCCAGCCTCAGCTACTTAGTGAGGCCCTCCGCAACTTCGTGAGACCCGGTTTCAAAATACAGTATAGGCCGGGCATGGTTGGGAGGCTGAGACTGGAGAATCTGAGTTCGTGGCCAGCCTCAGCTTAGTGAGGCCCTCCGCAACTTTGTGAGACCCTGTTTCAAAATAAAGTATAAAAAATAGGACCAGGGGTGTAGCTCAGAGGTAAACGCCCCTGGGTTCAATCCCTGGTACCGCAAAAAAAAAAAAAAAAA
>PVJS01050359.1:0-14347 GCA_004027185.1 Glis glis | reverse complement strand
GGTACCGGGGATTGAACGCAGGGGCGTTCTACCTCCGCGCTACGCCTCCGGCCCTATATTTTATACTTTATTTTGAAACCGTGTCTCACGAAGTTGCGAAGGGCCTCACAAAGGAGAGAGAGAGAGAGAGAGAGGGAGAGAGAGCGAGCTGAGGCTGGCCGCGAACCCGGATCCTCCGGTCTCCGCCTTCCAAAGTACTGGGATTACAAGCGTGTGCCACCACGCCCGGCAATAAAATTTTTTGTTTCAAAATAGGGTTTCACTAAGTTGTTGAGGGTCTCTCTAAGTTGCTGAGACTGAGCCCACCTATCTCAGTCTTCCAAGTACTGGAGTTACAGGTGTGTGCCACCACACCTGGCTCTTCAGTATCTTAAAATTGACCGCTTGTGTAGCATGCAGAAAGCTCTGTGTTTGTCCCCAACACTACCAAATAAATAAACAAGTAATTTCTGGCAATGTGATAAGCCTCTTAATAAACTAATGACAGTGAAACCTAAAAGGTTAATAGATACTCATTTGGACTGGAGGTATAGCTCAGTGGCAGAGTGCTTGCCTGGCATACAGGAAGCCCTCAGTTCAATCTCCAGCACCACAAAAAATAAGTAAATACATAAAATTTGAGGGTGCTGCATGAAAAGTACCAAGCATAGATTTAAAATTCAGCTGAACTCTTAATATAGCTGAGGGTACTGGGGGCATATAGGAAATCTCTGTTTGCTTTTCATTGGGAACAACTGTGAGAAGTTTGCCAAGAAGCCTGGGTTCTGAGCCCAGGGAATTCAGCAGTCTGTTTGTTTGTCTCTATCTACCTCCCTCCACCCCCCCCAAAAACTAACACTAAAAACTAGCTTGGAAATGGAGCAGATATGATACTAGTAGTTCTAAACTCCCAAAGTGTAATCCCAGAGGATCCCCTGGAAACTTTGGCAGCTGCATTAATCACAATTGGCAGAAGCTGGCTTTATATGTGGGGGAAATCTAGGACCACAGTTGTTAGTCCTGAGTCTAGTTCTTAGATTGCATCTATTTAGTCTTCTCCAATTGCTGACAACATAGTCTAGAGACTTTTTTGCAGTACTGGGGATTGAACCCAGGGGCATTCTACCTCTGAGCTACACCCCCAGCCCTATTTTTTATTCTTTATTTTGAAACAGGGTCTCACTCAGTTGCAGAGGGCCTCACTAAGTAGCTGAGGCTAGGGGCGAACCTGCTATTCTCCTGTCTTGGCTTCCCAAGTACTGGGATTACAAGTGTGTGCCACCATGCCCGGCTGTCTGGAGACTTATAGAAAAGTAGATCTTGCCCAGCATGGTGGCGCACACCTGTAATCCTAGTACTTGGGAGGCTGAGACAGGAGGATCGCAGGTGTGAGGGAAGTCTCAGCAAGTAGTGAGACTCTTGTAAACCTAGCAAGACCCTGTTTCAAAATAAAAATAAAAGCTGGGCATGGTGGCACACACTTGTAATCTCAGTACTTGGGAAGCCGAGACAGGAGGATCCGGGTTCGCGGCCAGCCTCAGCTACTTAGTAAGGCCATCCGCAACTTAGTGAAATCCTGTTTCAAAATAAAGAATTAAAATATAAGGCTGGGGGTGGAGCTCAGAGGTAGAATGCCCCTGGGTTCAATCTCCAGTGCCACCAAAAAAAAAAAAAGGAAAAGTAGATCGTTCCTAGAGCAAGCACATGTTTGTAGAGTTGAACAAGTAATCACTTGATGGTTTAAAATTTCATGGTTTAACAATTTATTTGAAATTCTAGTAAATAAGACTACTCATGGCTTATATTTATTATATTTTAGTCAAGAAATAAACATTTGAAGAGCTGGGCATGGTGGTACATGCTTGTAATTCCATTACTTGGGAGGCTGAGACAGGAGGATCATGGGTTTGAGACCAGCCTCAGCAACTTAGTGAGACTCTCAGCAACCTAGTGAGACTCTTAAAACAAAAAAAAAAAAATGAAATAGGCCGGGCATGGTGGCACACACTTGTAATTCCAGTACTTTGGGAGGCAGAGACCGGAGGATCTGGGTTCGCGGCCAGCCTCAGCTCTCTCGCTCTCTCTCTCTCCCCCTGTCTCTTTCTCTCTCTCCCCCCCCTTAGTGAGGCCCTCCGCAACTTCATGAGACCCGGTTTCAAAATAAAGTATTAAAAATAGGGCCGGGGGTGTAGCGCGGAGGTAGAACGGCCCTGTGTTCAATCCCCTGTACCGCAAAATAAATAAATAAATAAATAAATAAATAAATAAATAAATAAATAAATAATAAATAAATAAATAAATTAAATAAAATAAAATAGGGCTGGGGGTGTAGTTTGAGGTACAATGCCCTTGGGTTCAATCCCCAGTACCACAAAAAAAAGAAAAGAAATGAATGTTCAAAGGTATACTGATCATATAAAAGTTAATTATACCAACTATACACACTACATTAGAAATCCTTATTCTTAACTATGTATGTCTCTAAACTATTCCTTTTTTTTTTTTTTTGCGGTACCGGGGATTGAACCCAGGGGCGGTCTACCTCCGCGCTACACCCCCAGCCCTATTTTTCATACTTTATTTTGAAACCAGGTCTCATGAAGTTGCAGAGAGAGAGCCTCACTAAGTAGAGGGAGAGAGAGACGGGGGAGGGAGAGAGAGAGAGAGAGCGTGAGCTGAGGCTGGCAGCGAACCCAGATCCTCAGGTCTCCGCCTCCCAAAGTACTGGGATTATAAGCATGGGCCACCACGCCCGGCTAAACTATTCCTTTTTTAATGCATTCTGTGAAAGTAATAGGAAGAAGAAGTTACTAGGTTCTAGAATGACCTTGAAAGATAGACACAAATTATAAACAGCTCATTTAAATATTCTTTTTAGCTGGGCGTGGTAGCGCATGCTTGTAATCCCAGTGCTTTGGGAGGCTGAGACCGGAGGATCTGGGTTCGTGGCCAGCCTCAGCTTCTTAATGAGGCCCTCCGCAACTTAGTGAGACCCGGTTTCAAAATAAAGGATAAAAAATAGGTCCGGGGTGTAGCCCCGAGGTAGAATGCCCCTGGGTTCAATCCCTGGTACCGCAAAAAAATATATAAATAAATAAATAAATATGCTTTTTAAGCTGGGCGTGATGGCGCATGCTTGTAATCCCAGTACTTGGGAGGCTGAGACAGGAGGATTGCAGGTTCGCAGCCAGCCTCAGCTACTTAGTGAGGCCCTCCACAACTTAGTGAGACCCTGTATAAAAATAAAGAATAAAAAATAGGGCTGGGGTGTAGCTCAGAGATAGAATGCCCCTGGGTTCCATCCCCAGTACTGCCAAAAATTAAAATACATACATACATACATATATAAGTATTCTTATTAAAGGGAGTTTATAAAGAAGTTTGGAATTTCCTCTTCCAAACCTGGAGAGGAGTTAGTTTGTTGTGGGGAATGGGAGCAGATGGAGGTGTAAACTGGTAGGTCGAGGTATCTTTGAGATATCTAATGGAATTCAGTGGGTCCTTGGAAGTTTCCATAGCAAGCTCAGTCTTCTCATCCGTTGAAAATACTTGGCTGAAAAGATAGTAATTAGAAGAGGGGGAGAAATTACATTGTTGGAGCAATCCTTGATTGTGGGTGGTTAAAGACAAGGTTAAGGTTTTGCCTGTGAATATAGAAAGGAACAAAAAGTTTTCAGGGCTTTTTTTAGTGGTTTTGTTTTGTTTTGTTTTTTGTTTTTTGAGAGCTGTTTTATTTCACAATTGGATGCTCCAACTCAAAGTGATAGGGGCTAGGGATGTGTTCCAGTGATAGAGCAGGTGCTTAGCATGTGCAAGGCCCTGGGGTTCAATCCCTAGCACCCCTCAAAAAAAGGGAAAAAAAGAAAATTATATGAGAATCCTGGTTTAGAAGGTGATAACTCATGAAATCAAAAGTAACTTGGCAGGGCAATTAACTTCTGCAGAAGGATGTGCAACCAACAAAAAGTCTAGTCAGCAAGCACACCGAGCAGACAGTCCACTCGGTTTTTATCCCTAACGTAATCCTGCCCCTTGCCCTGATTGGTGAGGGCTTGGGTTCACACTCTGCATGATTGGCTACTTTCTAAGACAGACAGTAAGTTTGAAACAGAGTTTAACATTCTGGAAGATTCCTGGTCACCTAAAGATTATATGAGCTAAAATGGAAGACTCAAGTCAACCAAAAGTCACATGAATTAAGATGGCTGACACTCGGGAAGATTCAGGGAATGGAGCACACAGACACATGTCCTCTTACAAAATGGATGCCTAAGCTACAGTTACAAAATGGAAAGGAGTACACTTCCATGTAATTTGCTACTTTGATAGAAAATATTGTCTTTATTCCTCACATTATGAAAATTGAATAGGTAAGGAAAAAATTGTAGAGAAATAACAGTTTCAGCCGGGTGTGGTGTCGCACACTTGTAATCCCAGTACTTGGGAGGCTGAGACAGGAGGATTATAGGTTCGAAGCCAGCCTCAGCAACTTAATGAGGCTCTTGGCAACTTACTGAGACCCTGTTTCCAAATAAAAAATAAAATAGGTTGGGGTGTAGCCCAGAAGTAGATGACCCCTGGGTTCCATTCCCAGTACCACAAAAAAAAAGAGAGAGGTAACAGTTTCCTTTAAGCTATGAGATGGCAGTCTTACTGAGCTAATAAGAATCTCACTACTTGCTGAGACTGTCCTTGAACCTACAATCTTCCTGTCTCAGCCTCCCAAATACTAGAATTACAAGCATGCACCGCCACACCTTTTTATTTTTTATTTTGAAACAGGGTCGCACTAAGTTGTTGAGGCTGGCCTTGAACCTGTAATCCTCTTGTCTCAGCCTCCCAAGTACTGGGATTACAGGTGTGCACCACCACGCCCGGCTACTTCTAGTGATTTTGATGATGTATATATACTCTATAGTTATTGCAGGGTCTCCATAGATGATGGAAATTACGTGATTATTTAATCAACAGTTGTAGTTGGTTTGTATTGGAGTTTTACTTTGATATGTATTTGTAGGATGAAAATTTAAAGAATTAAAAAAATTTTTTTGCAGTACTGGGGATAGAACCCAGGGGCATTCTACCTCCGGGCTACACCCCCAGCCCTATTTTTTTTATTTTTGAAACAGGGTTTCACTAAGTTGCAGAGGGCCTCACTAAGTAGCTGAGGCTGGCTGCGAACCTGGGTCCTCCAGTCTCAGCCTCCTAAGTACTGGGATTACAAGCGTGTGCCACCACGCCTGGCAAGAAAAATGTACTTAACTAAAATTTGTTTTTCATGTTTCTTTCTTGGTATGTCCCCCATCCCTCCACATTAGGTGGTGTAGAATGGCTACAAATGAAGGATAATGATTTCTCCTATAGACCCAATATGATTTGTAGTTTTCTGCATGAAAATGAAGATGAAGTTGTAGCTCCAGCCTCAGATAAATCTTTGGAGTTGGAAGAGCAAGAGATCCAGATGAATGACAGTTCAGGCCTGATCTACGAGCAGGAGAAGCCGCTGCACTTGGAGACTGAGGATTCTGGTCCTCTTGGTGACATCTCAGCTTCTGAGACAGAAGGTTCTGCTTTTATGGAAACTCAAGATGCTGCCTTAGAATTCACTCCTAGGTGAAATGGTTCTTGTAATAATTAGTCATGAACTTTTAAAAGACTTTTTATGTAAAACAATTGTCTTTCAGTCGGTTCACTACTTTATTGTTTTCGTTGGCCATACACACATTTTCAGTTACTGCACAACTTAATATTCCAGAATTTAGGACCAGACATGAATTAATTGGGGGGGTGCTGGGGATTGAACCTAGGGCCTTGAGCATGCTAGATAAGTGCTCTACCACTGCGCTACATCCCCAGCCCCTAAGGTACAAGCCAAATAATCCTACCATCTATGTATCTTTTTCTTTTTTTTTTTTAATTTGATGGTGCTGAGGATTGAATCCAGGGCCTCACGCATACTAGACAAGCATTCTACCAACTGAGCTATACCTCAACTCCCAAGTTTTTTTTTTTTTGTTGTTTCTGTTTTTGCTTTGTGGTACTGGGGATTGAGCCCACGGGCATTCTACCTTGGAGCTATTCCCCCAGCCCTATTTTTTTCTTTATTTTGAAACAGGGTCTCACTAAGTTGTGGAGGGTCTCACTAAATTGCTGAGGCTGGCTATGAACCTGTGATCTTCCTGTCTTAGCCTCCCAAGTACTGAGATTACAGGTGTGCACCACCACACTTGGCTTATTTTTAATTTTGAAACAGTCTTGCTGGCCGGGCGTGGTGGCGCACGCTTGTAATCCCAGTACTTGGGAGGCGGAGACCGGAGGATCTGGGTTCGCGGCCAGCCTCAGCTACTTAGTGAGGCCCTCCACAACTTCGTGAGACCCGGTTTCAAAATAAAGCATAAAAAATAGGACCCGAGGTAGAGGTAGAACGCCCCTGGGTTCAATCCCCAGTACCGCAAAAAAAAAAAAATTAGTAACAGTCTTGCTAAGCTACTGAGGCTGGCCTTGAACCACCCAAGTACTGGGATTGCAGGCATGTACCACTATGCCTGGCTTATATAATTTTTTTTTTTATAGCAGCTATCACAGATTACCACAAACTTAGTGGCTTAAAATATGAAACTATTGTCTTATTGTTTTGTAGGTCAGAAGTCTGATGGGGTCTCGACTGGGCCTGTGTTCTTTGCACAAGGCTGAGGGCAGGGGCAAATAATTGATTTGCTCATTCGGTTATTGGCTGTATTCAGTTCTTTGCAGGTGAAGATTGAGATCTGTTTCCTTGCTGTCTGTCAAATCAGGGCCACATCCAGCATCTAGAGGCCATCCACATTCCTTGACTCTTGGCTTCTTCCCTTCAAAGTTGGCAGTGTTGGGTCAAGTCCCACTCTCATTTTGAAGCTCTTCTTCCATCTCTCCCTGACCCACCTGTCTGCCTTCTGCTTTTACTTTTCAAGGTCTGTTTGATTACATTGGGCCCACCTGGATAATTTTCCTATTTTAGGGTCTGTTATGATAAGTCCATCTGCAAAGTCCCTTTTGCCATACTTTGCCATATTCGCCAACTTAACATACGCAGGCATAAAACCAAGAATTTGGGCCTGGTAATCTTGGGGGGGGCATTTTCAGTCGACTAGTGTTTTATATAGGAACAGAAAAAGAATTTCAAAGTGCTTAAGAATAAAGGCATAATTCCTAATAATCCAGCTGTAATTTAACTTCTTTCCCACTTGAGAAAGATTATTGGGATTTGGCTGTAATAGTCATGTTATTATGGCAGTCACTTAGGACCTGGGCCTTTAGTCTGGCTACCACACTGTCATATTCTGATGCTTAGACTGTCCAGGGAAACAGGTGAGCCCTGTTCCTGCCTCAGCATACTGCCTGGAGGAAGCGGCCAGGCCACAGTGCAGGGAGGGGAACCCAGATGAAGCCGTTATTTTCCTGAGTTCAGGAGATGGAATTCCAGAGAGACTAAGAGGCCTGGGGTATGCAGAGCAGAATCAGAAAGGCGAGAACTACGTAGAAAAGTCGAGAGTTCTACAGAGGGTTCACAGACTGCAGCAGAGATCACTTAATGTGTCAGAAAACTTTTTTTCTGTGTGTGTGGTGTTGGAATGGAACCCAGGGACATTCTACCTCTGCCCTACAACCCCAGCCCTATTTTTTATTTTGAAACGGTCTCACTAAGTTGCGGAGGGCCTCACTAAGTAGCTGAGGCTGGCCGCGAACCCAGATCTTCCTCATCTCAGCCTCCCAAGTACTGGGATTACAAGCATATGCCACCATGCCCGGCATCAGAAAACTTTTGGAGCTTGGGGAAGAGCCATATGAACAGTTCCTGGAGCTTAACAGTGTTCAACCAGAGTGGAAAACCTCATGAGCATGGGATAAAACACTCAGAAGGGTTTTGCCTCAGTAAGAGAAAATGAGCCTAAATGTAGCTCTTGCCCACCTAACAAAAGCTTATAAACAAGACCTGAAAGGATAAAACTGCAAGCAGTAGCATCCCAGAACACTTTTAAGTTTGTTCATTTATTTGCTTTCTTTTTAGTACTTGGGACCAAGCTACATCCCCCTGGCTCTCTTATCTATGTCTGACCGTCCGTCCGTCCATCCATCCATCCATCCATCCAATCTAATCTATCATCTATCTATGCTGGAGATTGAACCCGGGGCCATTCTACCTCTGAGCTACACCCCCAGCCCTATTTTTTATTTGGAAACAGGGTCTTGCTAAGTTGCTGAGAGCCTCACTAAGTTGCTGAGGCTGGCTTTGAACCTGCAATCCTCCTATCTCAGTCTCCCAAGTACTGGGTTTACAGGCATGTGCCACCACACCTGGCTTTATATTTATTTATTTATTTATTTATTTATTTATTTATTTATTTATTTATTTTGCAGTACTGGGGGTTGAACCCAGGAGCATTCTACCTCCAAGCTACACCCCCAGCCCTATTTTTTTACTCTTTATTTTGAAACTGGGTCTCACTAAGTTGCGGAGGGCCTCACTAAGTAGCTGAGGCTAGCCACGAACTCAGATCCTCCGGTCTCAGCCTCCCAAGTACTGGGATTACAAGTGTGCACCACCACGCCCAGCCTGGCTTTATATTTATATTCAGACAGGGTCTTGCTAAGTTGCCCAGGCTGTTCTTGCACTTGCAGTCCTCCTGCCTCAGCTTTCAGGCATGTGTTCCCTTGCTTGGAGAATTAGTGAGACTATCTTAAAATAGAAAAAGGGTCTGGGGATGTAACTTAGTAGTAGAGCACCCCTGGCTTCAGTCTCCAGTACTGGAAAAAAAAAAAAGTAGGCTCTTTAAGTAGCTTTGTGATTAAGGAAATCTGACTGAAAGTTGGGGTATGTCTTTTAACCTTTGGTTGAAAACTAGCCATTTTAATGATATAGTAAGTCAAGAGGCTTATTGATCAGACATATTGTTCCTGAAATCCAAGGTGACTGCCATAGAAAATGACTCAAGAGCAAAGGAGACATGCAAAATGAAGGCAGAGACACCAAGGTTTAATCCTGTTTTTAGTTACCCATTGGGTATTTGTAGACCCAAGTGAATAATCAGTGTATTTAGCAAAAGCAACCTTTTAAGTTCTTGTCACATCACCTCCTTTGTATTCTCATTTTCTCTCTCATACTACTTGCCTTGACCAGTTATCAAGTCATTCTTCTGCCTTACTACTTGAACTCAAAATGGAATAGCTTAGGTCACACTGCTGCTTATAAAACAGAGTAACTCAGGGCAAGGCACAGCCTGCTCTCCACAGAATGATATTAGTGGAATAGAGTCCAGAAATAATACCCCATATTTATGCTCAATTTATATTCCAAAAGTGCTAAAGCCATTCAATGGAGAAAGAATAATCTTTTCAACAACTGGTGCTGAGATCATTGGAGATTATATAAAAGAATAAAATTGGACCCTATTTCGTACCATATACTGTACAAAAGTTAGTCCAAAATAGTCTAAAGGGTTAAATATAAGAGGTAAAATTACAAAATGCTTTGAAGGAAACACAGCTATAAATCATTTTGATCTTAAATTAGGGAATGGCTTATTAGGATACCAAAAGTGTAAATGACAAAAGGCAAAAATAATGAAGGGGACTTTAAAATTGAAAACATTTTGTGTTTCAAAAGACATTAAGGAGAAGCCAGGCACCCTTGCACATGCCTGTAATCCCAGCTACTTGAGAGGTCAAGGCAGGAGGATCACCGGTTCAAAGACAATTTAGGCAATTTAGTAAGACTCTGTCTCAAAATATAAAAAAGGCTGGGGACATAGCTCAGTGGTATGGCATTCCTGGGTTTAATCCCCAATAGGGAAAAAAAAAAAGCAAGAAAATTTATGTAGGAGAAAATACTTGCAAATTAGCTGGGCGTGGTGGCACACGCTTGAAATCCCAGTACTTGGGAAGCTGAGACCGGAGGATCCCGGTTCCCAGCCAGCCTCAGCTACTTAGTGAGGCCCTCCGCAACTTAGACCCAGTTTCGAAATAAGGAATAAAAAATAGGGCTGGGAGTAGAGCTCGGAGGTAGAATGCCCCTGGGTTTCCATCCCCAGTACCACACACACACACACACACACACACACACAAATACTTGCAAATTCTATATCTGATGAGGGATTGATATCTAGAATATACAAGGATCTATAACAATAAAAAAGGCAACCCAATTAGGGGTTGTAGCTCTACAACCCAAATAGGGGGTTGTAGAGCTCTTGCCTAGCATGCACAAGGCCCTAGGTTTGATCCCCAGCACCATCAAAAAAGCAAAAACAACAAAAAGACGACCCAGTTAAATGGACAAAGGATCTGAATAGGCATTTCCCAAAGATGTACAAATGGGTGGGCAACACATGAAAAGATGGTCACCATTTGCATTCGGGGAAATAAAAGCCTTGAGTACTATTTTGCACCCACTAAGATGGTTTATTAAAAAGATGGACATAGGCCGGGCGTGGTCGGGCGTGGTGGCGCACGCTTGTAATCCCAGTACTTGGGAGGCGGAGACCGGAGGATCTGGGTTCGCGGCCAACCTCAGCTACTTAGTGAGGCCCTCGCAACTTAGTGAGACCCGGTTTCAAATTAAAGTATAAAAAATAGGGCTGGGTGTGTAGCTCGAATTTGAAACCCGGTTTCAAATTAAAGTATAAAAAATAGGGCTGGGTGTGTAGCTCGAAGGTAGAATGCCCCTGGGTTCCATCCCCAGTACCACACACTCAGGAAAAGTCCGTAACCAAGGCAACAGAACGCTATCTTACCCACAGCGGCCGCCAGGGGCGGGACCGTCTCCGGAAGTTGCGTCACGCGTCGTTTCCGGTTCCGCCTGCGCCGGGGCGCACGCCTGTCTACGGTAACCGCGCGGTGCACGTCCATCCCCGGCGGGGCTGTGGTAGCCATGGACGCTTTGGATCGAGTCGTGTAAGTGCGTTGAGTCCCTGTGCGCTGAGGAAGGGTGTCCTGTGACCGAGTGGTGGTGCCTCTGCCCCCTCTTTCTGGTTACCGCTCTCCGCCGCGCTGGGCGGGGGCCGTCGAGTCCCGAGCCCGGCTCTTGGCTGGTGCCGGCTTCGAGGAAACAGCCGGGAATCCAGGGCAGGAGCCGCGGCCTGCAGCGGGAACAGGGGCATTGGCCGCTTTTATCCCAGCCATTTTTTTGTCCTGGGGATTGAACCCAGAGGCATTCTACCTCCGAGCTACACCCCCAGCCCGATTTTATATCTTATTTGGAAACAGGGTCTCACTAGGTTGCTGAGAGCCTCTCTTAATTTGCGAAGGCTGGCTTTGAACCTGCGATCCTCCTGTCTCAGCCTCCCAAGTACTGGGATTACAAGCGTGTGCCACCACGCCCGCCTCTATCCCACCCATTTAAAACCGTCTGGCTTGTGAAGTGCGAGGGAGATGGTAGAGTGAGGGGTTAAGAGCACAGGCCTCGGAATCTGACAGATCTAGATGACACTCCGGGCGTATGTACGTAAAGCTTTGTGATTTTAGGCCATCAAATCTCACTAAAATAGAGATTATAGTAGTCGTGCTTCATAGAGCTGTGAGAGTTTAGCGAAAGTCTGTAAAACCTTTGCTACAGCACGTAGGAAATGTTCACTACCTATTTCTTTTCCTTCCAACTTTGTACACTTCTCTAGTTATCTAGTTAACTTCTTAAGCTATCCTTTAGTGCTCTCTGTTCTGAATTTGTCCAAAAAGTATTATTATTATCGTTATTATTATTTTATTGGTACTGGTGGTGGAACCCAGGAGCCCTCTACCACTGAGCTGCACCACCAGCCTTTTTTGTGTGTGTATGGTACTGGGGATTGAACCCAGGGGCCTTCTACCTCCAAGCCACACCCCCAGCCCTATTTTATTTTTATTTTGAAACAGGTCTTGCTAGGTTGATGAGAGTCTCACTACTTGCTTAGGCTGTGCTTGAACCTGTGATCATCCTGTCTCAGCCTCCCAAGTACTGGGATTACAGACATGTGCCACCACGCCCAGCTCTTATTTTTTATTTTGAAACAAGGTCTCACTAAGTTGCAGAGGCTGGCCTCAAACTTGCAATCCTCCTGTCTCAGCCTCCCACGTACTGGGATTACAGGCATATACCACCACACCTGGCTAAAAAAAATATATATATATATAGCTTCTAAATAATCCTGTGGGTTTCTTGCTATGGTTTTCTTGGTATTTACCTAGGTTAATGTGTATAACCTACTGTTTCATTGTAGTGGTTAATTTAGAGATTTTTTACAGCCACTATACTTCTAGGTATTGGGACTACAAAGATTAAGACTAGTTTATAAAGTCTGATAGGAGCTGGGCATGGTGGTGCATGCCTGTAATCCCAGTACGTGGGAGGCTGAGACAGGAGGATTGCAGGTTTGAGGACAACCTCAGCAAGTAGTGAGACTCTCATCAACCTAGCAAGACTTTGCTCCAAAAAAAAATAAAATAAAATAGGTCTGGGATGTAGCCTGGAGTTAGAATGCCTCTGGGTTCCCTACTACCACAAAAATAAATAAATAGTCTAATAGGGAAACAGACAGCTAATAAAACACATACAGTGTTAATTTGCATTGGTTTCTGGTTTGTGAGAAGTAGGAAATCAAATAGAATATACAGCACAACTGATTAAACCCAGGGGTACTCTACCACTGAGCTATATATTCAGCCCTTATAAATTTTATTTTATTTTTTTTTTTTGCGGTACTGGGGATTGAACCCAGGGGTATTCTACCTCTGAGCTACACCCACCCCCAGTCCTATTTTTTGGTTCTTTATTTTGAAACAGGGCCTCACTAAGTAGCTGAGGCTGGCTGCGAACCTGTAATCCTGCCTCAGCCTCCCAGGTACTGGGATTACAATCATGCACCTGGCTCTCTCTCTCTCTCTCTCTCTCTCTCTTTTAATTTGGAAACAGGATCTCATTAAGTTGCCCACGTAGACCTCCAACTTGTGATCCTCCTGCCTCCACTTCCCAAGTAGCTGGGAAGCCACCATGCCTGGCAATACACTACATATTTCTTGTTTATCTTTATTTTTTGTGTGGTACTGGGGATTGAATTCAGGGGCATTCTACCTCCAAGCTACACCCCCCAGTCCCCCTTTTTGTTTTTTGAAACAGGATCTTACTAGGTTGATGAGAGCCTCACTACTTGCTGAGGCTGTCCTCAAACCTGCAATCCTCCTGGCTCAGCCCCCCATGTACTGGAATTACCAGCGTGTACCACCACACCTGGCTTTTGTTTATCTTTATTAATCAGTAGATGACTAAAAGCTTTATATGTGACATTTTATCTGGAGGAGAATTTTTAAATTCTACATGGGAAACTAAACTGAAGTGTCCATAGGACCAAAAGAAGGAGGGTCATAGTTACTTAAGAGAGGAGGAATTCTTTCAGTATGACAGAGAACTGCTTACAAAATAAGATGCTTACCACAAAGGAGGCAAAGGTGAAACCTTTTTTTCTGAAAACAAAAGTATAAAAAACACGGTACTCTTAGGCTGGGAATATAGCTCAGTGGTTGTGTGCTTGCTTAGCATTTGTGAGACACTGGGTTCAGTTCCCAGTACTGCAAACAAAACAACATGATGCTCCTACTGTCACATAAAGTCAGAATAAATTTATTTTTCCAGCCGGGCGTGGTGGCACCCTTATAATCCCAGTACTTGGGAGGCTGAGACAGGAGGATCACAGGTTCAAGGACAGTCTCAGGTACTTAGCAAGGCCCTCCGCAACTTGGGGAGACCCCATTTCAAAGTAAAAATAAAATAGGGCTGGGGGTATAGCTCAGAGGTAGAATGCCCCTGGGTTCAATCCCCAGTACTACTACTACTACTACTAATAGTAATAATGATGATGATGATGATGGAAGTTGGGTGTGGTGGCACATGTCTGTAGTACCAGTACTTGGGAGGATGAGACAGGAGGACCACAGGTTGGAGGACAGCCTCAGAAACCTAGTGATATCCTGTTTCAAAACAAAAAATAGAAAGGGTTGAGGGTGTAGCTCGGAGGTAGAATGCCCCTGGGTTCAATACCTAGTACCATTCCTCTACACACATGCACACAAACACAAAGATAGTACTGGAATATCTTTTACTAATATCTCCTTAAAATGTGAGGTTTTGCTGGGTGTGGTGGCGCACGCTTGTAATCCCAATACTTGGGAGGCTGAGACCGGAGGATCCGAGTTCGCGGCCAGCCTTAGCTACTTAGTGAGGTCCTCCGTGAGACCCTTCGTGAGACCAGGGTGAGACCCTTCGTGAGACCAGGGTCTTTGTGAGCCAGCCTTAGCTACTTAGTGAGGTCCTTCGTGAGACCCGGTTTCAAAATAAAGTATAAAAAATAGGGCCGGCAGTGTA
>PVJS01050358.1:0-14348 GCA_004027185.1 Glis glis | reverse complement strand
AAAAAAAAAAAAAAAAAGAGGGGATGAGGAGGACACAAACATCAAAGTACCTTGGTGAAAGCCGGGTATGGTGGTACAAAACTGTAATCCCAGTAGTTGGGAGGCTGAGACAGGAGGATCACAGGTTCGAAGCCAGCCTCAGCAACTTAGCGAGGCTTTCAGTAACTTAGGGAGACCCTGTTTCCAAATAAAAAACAAAATAGGACTCCAGGTGTAGCCCAGAGGCATAATGCCCCAGGCCTGGTACCACAAAAACAAAATAAAACAAAAAATGAACCTTAGTTAAAAGAAAACTATAAATAGCTCTTGATTATTGAAGGATGATTAATATATTTAGGTAGTCCTGAAAGTCCTTATTGGGGCTTATGTTGGAGGAATTGGACTGGGAAGATAAGATTGAGAAATATAGAAGGAACCGAGCTCTGAAGCTGACCCCATACTAAGCGAGGCAGCAAAAGTGAGGCTTAAAGACATTATGTGGGCTCTTGAAAGGCAGATTAGCCTCTGCCACCAGTTGGTGTCATTTTGCACAAGACCTGATGTTTGAGAACTAACTAACCATTACTTTACAAATCAATTAAGTTTACTTTTGGCCAATAAAACTGACTAGCTGCTTTACTAAAGGCAGTGCCATAACATTTTTATTTAAAAATTTTAATCTTATATGTGATGTCATTGAGCCAAGTCTAATATAAGTGACATAAGTGAAGTTCAAAAGTTATGTTTATACTAAAATAGTCATTATAAGACTATAACATGGATGCGCAAGTATAATTCTATAGTTTGGATCTTGAATGTCCATCAAAGGAACATGTGTTAAAGGGTTGGTCTACAGGCTGCGGCACTATGGGGAGGTAGAGGAACCTTTAAGAGGTGGGGCATAGTGGGAGGAAGTTTGGTCATTGGTGTTATGCCCTTGAAGCAGATATCTGGGACTCTAGCCCCTTCCTGTCTCTCTCTTTCTCATCTGCCATGACGTAAGCAGCTTCTCTTCTGGGTGCTGCTCTCAACAAGATATACTGTGTTAACACCCCACGGGAATGGGGCCAAGTCACCACTTTGCAACTATGATTCCAAATAAAGCTTTCAGCTGGGCGTGGTGGCTCATGCTTGTAATCCCAGTACTTGGGAGGCGGAGACCAGAGGATCCGGGTTTGCGGACAGCCTCAGCTACTTAGGGAAGCCCTCCGCAACTTCGTGAGACCCGGTTTCAAAATAAAGAATAAAAAATAGGGCCGGGGGTATAGCTCAGAGGTAAAATGCCCCTAGGTTCAATCCCCAGTACCGCAAAAAAAAAAAAGACAAAATAAAGCTTTCCTCCTTGTAAATTGATTAGCATCAGGTGCTATGTCACAGAGATAGAAAGCCGACTAACTCCATATTGCAAACTATAGTTTATATTAAGTACACTTCATATGAACTACATACTTTTCTATCTACATAGAAAATTACTCACCCTTTTGTTATTATTCACAGTTTTCAGGAAAAGAAAGCAAAATAGCAATTCTCTATCATAATAGGGGCACCTCATAGTAATTCTTAAATTTCAAGGGTCAAATAGTTAGAAAATATTTGACAAATGTTGATAGTGTTCTGTAAAATAGTTTTTAAGAAACCTCCATTCCATTTCCTACACTTTCTTCTTAAATGAAAACTAGCAGCCATGGAGTTTTTTTAAACACATAAACAAAATAGCAAATATAAGAGTAATGCCAGGTAAATTAAAATTAATAATCCAGAAAAAGTTAAACCTTATATTATAATATGTATCTCATAAATATTCATAAAGCATATGAATATTTATATCAAATCAATAAAATAGTATTTAACTTATTAAATTATTCCATAGGTAATTATATATACACACATATGCTCTCTCTCTATATATATCATATATATATGTACACACACATACAGACATCTTCATTTAAAACACAGTAAAAATCAAGAAATTTCATATCTGATTGATTGAACTATCACTGACCAGTTCCTCGATCAAATAAACAAACACACAAAAAAGAAGCAAGACCTAAAATATACATTTTAGACACAATGATTTATATAAGACATTGCTTTAGATTTCTTATATATGTTGAATACATAGAAAATGAATAATTTTCTGTAGGTTTCCATTTGTTTTGATAATAATTATCAAAAATAAAAATATTTACTTGCAATAACAATTGAGGCTAAAGAGGGAAAACTCATTGACAATAAAATTATACATATATATGTATGTATGTATATAAATATACATATTTATATGTATAAAAGCAAACTTTGTTGTGTATTTAATAACATGTTGGAAACATTTTCATAGAGTGGGATGAATATAAAACTATAAATACATTTCCATCACTTACCTCTCTTAACGTTTCTGCTTGTGCTTGTAGACTTATCTGAAGGACATGGACAACGTCCTTCACATTTGACTGAGATCTGTTTTCCTAAGACACATGCCTGATACTCTAGTTTGCACTGTACAAAAAGAAAAAAACAAATCAAACATATTTGGTTATATCTGTAGAAAGCCAAGAAAAATTTAGAAAGTAAAATAAGTTGTTATGCATTTAATCTGCAAGTCTTTCCACTATGTCCCCAATATTAAGGTGCCATTTTACATACATTTATTGTTCCATGGAGCAGGCAGAAATGCAGTTACCTTGGTCATTCTGGTGAGCAGGCACTGAGAAATATGAGAGCCTTAAAAATTGTTCCAAGTTTTTCAGCTCAGTTGTATGAACTAAGTATAGAATTTTAGGATCAAATGGAAAGAGGGATGCCATAGAATTGGACAGTACATCTCCTCGGCTCCTCTTCAAATATATTCTTGGTTTTTAGTTACTTAAATATGCATATCTTTTTTTTTGAATGTGTGTGTGGTGCTGGGGACTGAACTAAGGGGTGTTCTACCCCTGAGCTACACCTCCAGCCCAGTTATTTATTTATTTATTTATTTATTTATTTATTTATTTATTGAAACAGGGCCTCGCTAAGTTGCTAAGGCTGGCCTTGAAACTATAATCTTCCTATCTCAGCCTCCCAAGTACTGAAACTGCAGCAGTGCTCCACCAGGCCCAGCTGAGTATGCATATCTCATCTCTGGAGACTGACTTGTACATCACTAAATGGTCTATCATATCATATTAGGAAACCAATTGTAAAATATATATTTGTGAGTTGATATATCTATGAAATACTTTTATGATTACTTTGATTTTTAACAAAGATACCACAACAGCCCCCCACACACATACACACATAGAGCAAATATACATATTATGTATAAAATAAATTTTAAACTATGTAAACTTTATGTAAGTATATACTTATGACATGCTATGTATGTCTATACCTTTTATGTATTTTCGGTATGATGACCATTTTAATTCCTTTTTTACATTCGCATGCAAATAGTGTTTGGATTTATTTCCCCCTAGGTCTCACATTTGACTACCTGTGCAGTCATAATATGATACCATAGTATAAGACTGTTTCTGCAAGCCTCAGAGATCATTTCATTTGTTTTACTAAAAAGATAGAACATAGCACGCCACTCTTCAGGGCTTCTATAGCCATAGAATGAAAAACTATATTGAGTGGTGATAGAACACTTATGATTCTATCACACGTTAGGGAGAAAGATAAATGAGTAGTACAGAACAAAGAGAGTGATTCCTGAATTTGGATGTCATGACTGCTACTTTGTAAAGGTGACATTTAGGCTAGTTTCTCAAATGCTTTCATTTCAATTTTCCCAAGTAATAATTGGGATAATAACACTAAATCTCCAGAGTTTTAAGAAGTGGATAACTAGCCCCCCCCGCCCCAGTGCATTAGTTATCATAAACCAAGATCTCAGTAAATGTTAATGAAAGCTGAACAGAATTAAAACAATCAAAAATATTATGGCACACAAGCTTTTTTTTAAAGTTTTGGTTTGGTTTGGCTTGATTTTCCTTGTAAACATTAATCTTTATAGAATTATCTTACATTTCTTCTTAAGATAATATAACTGGATATTTGACATGGTTTAAAAAATCCTAAATGTACTCCATATTTTAAGGAGCCATAATTATCTTCCTACTCTAAAAGAAATAGATCTTACTAATTCTGAAGTAATATGATTTCTTTAGTGGCTACTCCCATAATTTACTCAGAGAAAATCATTTTAAAATTAAATAAGGTAGACTTTCTGGCTCCAGTCCACAAATACGCCCATGACTAATTTAATTCCGCTTTAGCTGGTATTGAGAAACACTAAATGCATCCAACAAATAATCAGGTTACTCACATCTCACAGCATTTTAGTTTTCCCTGTCAAATAACTCTTTAGTGGACAAGCAAAATTCTTAAGTAAAATTCCATCGTGTATATATCCCATAATTTTGTAATCCATCCATTTGTTGATGGACATCTTGGCTGGTTCCATAATTTGGCAATTAATGAATTGTGCAATTATAAACATAGATATGCATGCATTACCATGGTAGTCTGGTTTGAATTCTTTTGAGAGTGGTATAACTGGTTCATATAGTAGGTTCATTCCCATTCTTCTGAGTATCCTTCACACTGTTTACCAAAGTGGTTGCACTGATTTGCAATCCCACCAACAGTATATCAGAGTTCTTAATTCTCAACATCCTCGCCAGCATTTATTATTGTTTGTGTTTTTAATGATTGCCATTCTAATTGGGCTTAGGTGAAATCTCAGGGAAGTTTTGATTTGCATATCTCTGATTGCTAATGATGTTGAACATTTTTTCATATATTTATTGGTCATTTGTATTTCTTCTTTTGTGAAGTGTCTATTTCATTTGCCCATTTTTTATTGGGTTATTTATTTATTTATTGGGGTTTTTTTTGGCAGTGAGTTTCTTGAGTTCTTTGCATATTATAGATATTAGTCCTCTATCAGAGGAGTAGCTGGCAAAGATCTATTCTGTTGCCTTTCTCTTGAGATTCTTGATAGTTTCTTTTGCTGCACAGAAGCTCTTCAGTTTAATGCAACCACATGTATTAATCCTCATTTTCATTTCTTGTGCCTTTGGGTTTTTATTGAGGAATTTTTATTCATCCCTATATGTTGTAGTGTTGGTCCTTTGCCCTCTTCAAGTAACTGCAAAGTCTCTGGTTTAATTCCAGGTTTTTGATCCATCTTGAATTGATTCTTGTGCAGGATGAGAAAGTGGGATTTATTTCCACTTTTATATATATGGATAACAAGTTTCGCCAACACTATTTGTTGAAAAGGCTATCCTTTTTCCAGCATATGTTTTTGGCCCCTTTGTCAAAAATCAACTGGCTGTGTGTAGATTTGTTTCTGGATCTTCTATTCAATTCCATTGGTCTATGTGTATGCTTTTGTGCCAATACCATGCTGTTTTTATTACAATGAATCTGTAATATAGTTTGAAATCAGGTATTATGATGCCTCCTGCATGATTCTTATTGCTGAGAACTATTTTGGCTATTCTGGGTCTTTTGTTGCTGCATGTGAATTTAAGGACTGATTTTTCTAGATCTGTGAAGAATGACCATGGTATTTTAATAGTGATTGCATTGAATCTGTAGATCACTTTTGGTAGGATGGCCATTTTGATGATATTTATTCTGCCAATCCAACAGCATGGGAGATCCTTCCATCTTCAATTTCTTTCTTTAGTGTTTCATAATTTTCATTGTAGAGCTCTTTTACCTCCTTCGTTAGATTTATTCCTAAATATTTTTTTGTTTTTGAGGTTATTGTGAATGGAATTGTTTTATGGATTTCTTTCTCAGTGAATTTGTGGTTGACATATAAAAAAGTTTCTGATTTTTTTAAGATTGATTTTGTAAGGGATTCTATTTTACCCAATGGAATTCTACTCAGCCATAAAGAACAAACTTATGCCATTTGCAGGGAAATGGATGGAACTGGAAAATATTAAGTGAGATCAGTCAATCACAAAAAATGAAAGGTTGGATGTTTTTCCTTATATGTGGAAGCTAGGGAGAAATTAGGACATAGGAGAGCCTCCAGACAAAGGAGGAGAAACCTTAGTAGAGTAAAGGAGGGGACCTAACTGAGGGAGATGGGAGAGGGAAGGAAGACTTGAAGAGGGAAAAACTTCAATGGACATGATGCACATACACAGACTTATTAATGCCAATCACTGTGTTGAGCATGGGAAGGTGGGGAGGGAGAGGGAGTGGAGTGGGAATTAGGGGAGTGTTCACCAAGTGCTATGTGCATGTATGCCTCTATCACCCTGAACTTTATCAAGATGTATGCTTACAACGCACCAATAAAAAAAAGTAAATAGAAAAATTCTTAAGTGGTCCTGCAACAAATTATTAAAACTTATTAAGCACTTTGAATGGTTATAGTGGAATATTGGCCCTCATCAAGGAGCAGCCCTTTTGAAATTACTTGTGTTTCAATAATAATAATAATAAATTGTCATGTAAAATCATGATGAATTTTAAATGTAATTAAAAATGCCCAACTTCTAATCAAAAGTAGAAATAAGTAGCTAATCTATTATGAGTAATTTAATGAAAGCCAAATGAGTTTTATGAAACTTTCGGACTTTAAATTTAATATCCTTTACTGTAACTTTTGATAACTTATTATTTCACTACCCTAGACCTAGTCATATAAAAATTCTGAATCATGACATAAATTAAGAAAGGTTCAAGAGCAATTTTAAGTGGTTTATGAATAGAAAAAAAGTCTATATTAATTTTAGCTCATATGGATTCTACCTTTTGTAAATATGGTAGCTTTCTTCAAAGATGATTTATGCTACAACTTTTTATATTTTAAATGGTTTGTTTTAGCAGTGATTTATTTTTTATGTAAAGGACATGAAAATCTGACTAATACTTGAATGAATACAAAAAATATAAAAGTTGTTAGTTTATTATAAATGGCAATCATATATTTTATGCAGTTTTTAAATATTGTTAGGCATTAAGAAAATAATTAAGAAGAGCATGAAATATATTTAAAAAGGTAGTTAAATTTTTACTTACAAACCTTCACCTCCTAGAAAGTTTTCTTTGGCATAATTACCATTAAAAATTTTCAGTGCTGTCTTTAAGATTTATATGACATGAAATTATAGTTTTGCAAAAATTTACTTTATAACAAATTTCTTCCTCAGAATGATTCTACTGAACACCTTTTTTTGTCTATAAATTTTGGTAAAACAACAAAATCAAATGTATAGCAAACACACCCTTTGTGTATGATCATATGAACTTGGCCTCCTGCAATCAAAAAACCACTTAATTTTACTTTCTTATGAATTCATTTTGGAAAAAAATAATATTATGAGGAATTTTACTCAAATAATATTGGGATCTTAAAATGTTACTTTTAAATTCTTTTTAGCTGATTGAATTTCTAATTAATAATGTTCAATTTACTTAATTACCACAAAGCTGAAATATTTATCAAGGTATAAGTGAACTAAAATATCACATAAAGGGCATGCTCATTAGTCCATAATTACCAAAAATGCAAATAATGTAGAGAAAGACATGATTAATGCATTCATGATTAAGACCCTGAGTGCTGAGAACATTCAAGTTATGAATTTTTTGAAAAGCAAGGCTGCAGAATGATTTTGATACTAATAACAGACAGTGATTTTATAGCCATTTGTTTAATAACAGCATCAAACAGAAGAAAATATGCTCTCATAGAAGACATCTGCAGTGAACAGAAAAGATCTTAACCATCAGGGTAGTAAACACGGGGACAAGCTGTTGTTTTTTCAAGATGTCATCAGCTAAGCATAGTGGCCCTGGCCTGTAATCCCAGTACTTGGGAGGCTGACACTGGAGGATCTTAGTTTTCTAAGCCAACCTTAGCAACTTAGCAAGACTCTCAGCAAACTACCCAGATCCTGTTTCAAAACAAACAAACAAACAAACAAACAAACAAAAACAAAAAGGGTTCTGAGGGTGTAACTAGGAGGTAGAAAGACCCTGGGTTCAATCCCTTGTACCACAAAAAAAAAAAAAATGTCATCACCGTGGTCATGGCAGATGTTAGACCTCAGAGGGGGATGATTCTCTAACTCTGCCTAGCAACATCTGGAGATATTTTTGGTTGATACAACTAGGGACAGAGGGTGGAAGGGTTGCTGCTGGCATCTACTAGGTAGAGGCCTGAAATGCTGATAAACCTCTGACAGGGCACAGGACAGTTCCCCCCACCCCCAACACACACGCACGCACGCACAGCCAAGACTAAGAATTGTCTAGCCTCAAATGTCAAGAGTGGCAAGATGGAAAAGTCCTGATAATCCATTGGTTTACTGAAAGACAAGGGAAGGATTACCTAAACTCTCAAGATCCTGTCCAGACTTAGGAATTTTTTCTCTAGTATTTGCCAAACTAATCCATATACAATAAAAACAATGCTATAAAACACATTAGCAGTTTAAGCACTTTAATTATTGGAGAAACCCTTGTCTACAAATTGGCTGAAATAATAAAAACACAGCTGATGGTGGCCTGCTTTCATGGAGGCATACGTATGTGTCAAACACCACATGAAGCAGTTTGGATGCATTATATTTGTGTGTGTGTGTGTAAGTGTGTGTGTGTGTGTGTATGTATATGTGTGTGTGGTGTTGGGGATTGAATCCAGGAGCATTCTATGTCCGAGCTACAGCCCCAGCCCCGTTTCATTTTTTGTTTTGAAACAGGGTCTTGTTAGGCTGCTGAGAGTCTTGCTAAGTTGCTGAGGCTGGTCACGAACCTGCAGTCCTCCTGTCTCAGCCTCCCAAGTACTGGGATTATAGGCATGAGCCACCATTCCTGGCTTGGATGCATTACATTTTGATCATCAAAATAAGAGGCTTAGTTTTTACAAAAAAAAAGTATAAGTGAAGATTAGAGAGCTTATGCAACTGATCGGAAATATATAGCTGAAATGGGATTCCAGCATTATTTTATAGTTCTTCTAAGGTAGAATGAGTTGAGTGTATAATTACAAATAGGTAAGAAATAGCAACAGTATTCTTTTTCTTATTGTAGCAATGAGACATTTTATTCCAATGAAAAAGCAAATAGGGAACTAGGGAAGGTGGTTAATCACTTTAAAAGAATTTTCTGTCTTAATCTTTCTTTCATCTTTTCAATGCACTACTCTCCCATTATCACAGGTGCGATCTGAGCTCTCAGGAAAGAATTCCTCATACTCAGCCATAGCTCACCCTTTCCCAGCACAGCCCCTCCGCAAGAAACGTTTCATTAATATGCGCAACCTAGGGAGTAGTGGGGACACAAAAGGGACTCCAATGACAACAGAGAACCCTCAGTAGTTCAAGGGAAGGGGTACAAGGGAAGGGGAAGGGCAAGAAAGAAGTGAATCTATGGAATTACTGTCATAAACAATGTGTATATATGAGATTATACCAACATCATTCTCAGTGCTACATGTGGGGGGAAGGGAGGGGGGAGGGACACTAAGAGCTGTGTGCATGTATGTTAACACCAAACTGTTACTCATTGTGATGTGAGACTACAATGCACCAATAAAAACATATTAAAAAAAAAAGAAAGAAAAGAAAGGGAAAAAAAAAGAAAAGTCAGTCACAGGAGGAAAGGAAGACTTGATTCAGCCTTATATCCATTCAATCAACCAGGGCACATCATTTACACAGAAAAATCATAACTGTAGCCAATGCCTACAAGCAGAGAGTCAAATAGAGCAACAATAACATTAAAATCCCTGTGTGCTATAGTGAACAAGACACGATGGTTTTCTATGCCTAACACTCTTCCTTTCATCAAGAAATAATACCTGCTTGTTTGAGGAAACTTTTTCTAGATAGAAAATTTAATTTATTTATTTATTTATTTATTGTAGTACTGGGGATTGAACTCAGGGCATTCTACCTCTGAGCTATACCCTCAGCCCCATTTTATTTCTTTTTTTTTGAAACAGGGTCTCACTAAGTGGCAGAGGACCTCACTAAGTTTCTGAGGCTAGCTAAGAAACTGGGATCCTCCTGTCTCAGTCTCCCACAAACTGGGATTACAAGAAATTTTGTTTTGAGGAACTCTATTTCATACTGCAAAATTTATAAAATATCATACCTAGTAAAGAAGATGGCTCTCACCAGTGCGGGTGGACATCACCCAATCCCCCGAGGGACTGAGTGGCACAAAAAGGCAGAGGAAGTACAAATTTGCTCTATCTGAGCTGAGACATCTGTCCAAATTCAGTGATCCTGGTTCTCAAAATTTCAGCCCCAGGGATGCTAATAAACTCCAACAGATTTAAGGTCCTGTGCACCGTGTAAAGTCTTGGTGGATTCACAAGCTCCATCTCTCCAGCAGTGAAGGAAATCTGTCAACCCTTACCAAAACGTAGGCCCCTTATTGCATTCTTGGGGAATTGGAAAGAGAATGCTCCTCACTTGGACATTCTGCTTGGTCCTTTACATCAGCTAAACCAAGAAGCTGACCTGGGAGCCAGCCAGCAAACTGTGTCTCATCCCCTACTCTTGGAGCTTCACAACCCAAAAGAACCCTTTGAGATACAAATCTCTGCTGATCTGTTTTCAGGTAACACTGTTGCTCTTCCAGTTGGTCAGCTGGTTCTGGCCCCATTATTCTGTCCTTTGACACTCACCTGTGCCATCTGTGTGGCTTTTTGGATTGTCTGCAACCTGACAATAATGCACCTTTTATCACTAACTCTACTCAATAATGGGCTCATCGGCGAGGTATTTAATGGACCTTCCATGATCTCTACTATCTCCAAAAATGTGCTATAGTTAATCATTGGGATAGTTTCTTACAAAATGTACTCCAAAAGATTTCTGACTCTACCTCCATCACATTGCTCACACACTTTAGTAAAATAATTGAGGGACTGAATTTTTTGTGGTTCACAAAAAAGGAGCCTTCCCTCTCAGCTGGTTCCTGGTAATGAATGGGATAAAAATTAAATGAGTATATTTTAATAAGTATATGTATAAATAAATAAATATTTGTGTGTGAGTACACACACACACACACACACACACACACACACACGCACACATGTGTATGCTTAGATATTAAACATTTACTATTTTTGGTTACTTATCCTACCAGTATCCATAGGCTGATCTGGTTTCTGTACTCTCTGGGGGGCAGCCTGTCTGAAATTAACCGTAGAGGTTTGCACTCAATTTTGGATCTCCCTACTCATGGAGTGCCCTGGTACTAGTCCATGCTGGCCAAAGTCAGGGATGTATTGGATCCTTCTAACTTTCACAAAATGCCTTTGTCATTCAAACTATATCCTTAAAAGTAAAAAGTCTTAGGTGTTGAGACTAAGAGTTGATGGAAAGAAGTGAGAAATTCAGGTACTGTAATGAGACCCACTAATGTTGTGGCAATAAAAGGGGCAACCATACCAGGTGTTTCTTAGAACCTGAGAGAAAAGGAGGAGCAAGAGATACTAAAAATCATTTGCCTTTCAGAGCACCTCTGTACATTTTTCCTCGCCAAGAAAAATGACCTTCTGTGGGTCTCCCAGTGTGGCCAGGGCCTTCCATTGAACCCGCTGCCAGGTCTGCCATCCCCAGACATTCCGTTTCCCATGTGCCTACCCTGGGGAAGCCTAGAAACAGAAAGAGGTGGTGCTGGCCCTGGGCTGTCTGCACCCCCAGATGTCTTCCCCACCTCCACGTTCAGTCATTTTGTGGGATGGATAAATGCAACTTATTTGTTTGGAAAACCAGGATAATTTAGACAGGAGGTCTTGAAGCTATCATACTGTCATGAGCTGTTACAATAAGCAAGGAGCAGAGTCAATTATTCTAACTGAGCTGGGAAACCTGAGCGGTGACAGCAGCCTGAGCGCCATATTTAATGTACTGTCACCCTGTGGCCCCTGAACCATTTATACACCTCACCTGCAGGGTCACACCGGTTCCAACAACACTTTCTCTCCAGGGGACCATGTGTACTACTAGCACTGTAGTTCTCGAATGGAAACCAGGCATTAGTTTGCTTCTATACTGAAAGTATGGTGACTGACCTCTCAGCAGTGGTCTAAGAGACCGTCAACTACTCCAAGAACCTGTAGGTCATGTAGCCTTCAACTAACTGAGGGGATCTCTCTAAAATGAATCAACTTGCCCAGTGTGGGGGTGCACGCTTGTAATTCCAGTACTTGAGAGGCTAAGACAAGAGGATTGCAGGTTTGAGGATAGCCTTAGCAAATAGTGAGATTCTCATTAACCTAGCAAGACCCTGTTTCAAAATAAAAATAAAATAGGGCTGGGGGTGTAGCTTGGAGGTAGAATGCCCTTAGATTCCATCTCCAGTATCACAAAAACAATAAATAAATAAAACGAATCAACTCTTGGTTATACATTTCCAGGTGGGACCCCTGAGTCATTATTTATGAGCACCTGGAAGGAAGCTTGTCCTATACCAGAGGTATGCAATCAGAAATGCTGACACAAGATTTGTCCCCGACTTTAGGTCAAAGGATCAGTGATACCACATTGCTCCTGGAAGGCATTCAGGTCAGCCTCAGTGAGCTGGCCAGAGTCTTCTGGATGATAAAATTGTCCTAGATGCCTCAGTGAAGGGATCTTCATAATCATGGGTGCATACTTCTTTAGGCCAGGTAAAGAGGGCAATACGGAAGCTTGAGGCAAAAAATACCCAGGCTTTTAAAGTAGATCTTGACGGTTTATCATCAAATTGTATAAGCCATCAAATGGTTGGGCCTGGGACTGTGGAGAGAGAATGTGGGAGAATACGTAATTTGGCCATGTGTTCACTGGAAGGAAAGAGTGTAACAGTTACGCCCCATGGTGTCCATTCTACAATTCATACGATTGTTAGTTTATATAAGTGTATATCATTTATGGCACATTATTTTTCCTTGTTTAGAAAATTGTTATTTTTTATTAATTTAAAAACAACATCCTTATAGTAATATTACTTTTATTTTTTATTTTATTGATTTTATTCTACCTCTGAGCTACACCCCCAGCCCTATTTTATTCTTTACTTTGAAACAGGGTCTCACTAAGTGGCAGAGGGTCTCACAAGTTGCTGAGGCTGGCCACGAACCTGCGATCTTCGATCTCAGCCTCCCAAGTACTGAGATTACAAGCGTGTACAACCATGCCCAGCTGTAATATTACTTTTATTACTCATATATCATATCAATATGTATCACTATATATAACACATAAAATATCATATTATTAGTTTTATATCATCCATAATTTTGTTCATGGTCATATTAAATATTATTATCCCTGCACTTTACTAGCTCTGTGACCTTATGAATGTACTTAATAACTTTATGCTTTAGATTATCTTTAAAATGGTGATAACATTAACGTATGTTATACGCCTTGTAGCATTCTTCTAAGGAATAAATTAATGCATATAAAATTATATACTACTCTAATTAAGTTTATATTAATAACTTAACTTAGAACATTGATTAACATAATTAAGCACTCATTAAATGTTAGCTTTCTTTGTTGGTATGAGTTGTGCATCTTTGATCAAAGAAATAAGCTCTTGCAAAGGGATTGTAAGTATATTGATTTTGAACTACCTAGAAACTTTCTGAAGATTTTAGCTAGAATTACTTCTACCAACAGAATAAGAATGGTGCATGCCACAGCTATCTTTGCACTTTGGATAATCTGTTTTCTTGGCTATAATGTCGGTTTTTGAAGAGTTGGAATATATATGTATGTATATTGCTCCTTGAAATCACTCCTGTTGCCTCCCATGGTTCTTTTTTCTGGGCAAAGTTATGAATAATTGATGTACAAAGGAGACCGTGAAGGTAAAATCCACACATGATATATGCATCAATCAGGGTTTTGCTGGCAGTTTTACTACAAGGTTCAGCACTGTGGTTAACCGAGTGAGCTCTGGGCTGGGTTCCCCGCTCTGCACTGTTACTTACCAGTTTTACAGCTGCTACGGGTGCCTTTCATTTACCAATAGATTGCAGATCACTACAGAATATGTCTTATAAGGTTGTTTTAATGATTAAATGAGAACACATGAAACACTTAGAAAATTGCCTGATATATATATATTTTTTTGCGGTACCGGGGATTGAACGCAGGGGCGTTCTACCTCCGTGCTACGCCCCCGGCCCTATTTTTTATACTTTATTTTGAAACCAGGTCTCACGAAGTTGCGGAGGGCCTCACTAAGTAGAGAGAGAGAGAGAGAGACAGAGAGAGAGAGAGAGAGAGAGAGAGAGAGAGACAGGGAGAGAGCTGAGGCTGGCCGCGAACCCGGATCCTCCGGTCTCCGCCTCCCAAAGTACTGGGATTACAAACATGTTCCACCACGCCCGGCTG
>PVJS01050357.1:0-14349 GCA_004027185.1 Glis glis | reverse complement strand
TTTGGCATCAGATGGGTGGGGTAGAGAATATTCATTATCACTGGGACTGTTGAGGCTGGATGAACAGGTAAGTTCATTTTACCATTTTCTCTGTTTTTCTATTTTAAAATGTCCATATTTAAAAACAAAGCAAATAAGCAAAAAAAAAAAAAAAAAAAAAAAAAAAAAAAAAAAAAAAAAAAAAAAAAAAAAAAAAAAAGAAAAGTGGGTTTGAAATTCGCTGTTTCAAATCCTATCTACAATCTCGTTTATAATCCTGTATGGATATTGGCACATGGATCACAGTAATGTGGTTCAGAGGAAAGAACGTGGCACCAGGATGTGCCTGGGTAAGACACTTGATCAGAGGCTTTAAGTTCTTCAACTGTAAGATGGGGTCATTATGCTGGGTCACTTCTAAAGGTTCACGCATTCTCCACCAGTCCATGAGGTTCCCTTAGATTTGTGATATGTAGTGAGAGCCTTCATGATATTCTTATCAGAATGAATGCCTGTGTTATGGATTACTTTATTAGAACATAGTTCTATCCTGATGAATTCAGCAAACATTACTATCTTCCCAGGGGCTGCTGAGATGAATAAGATGTAATCTGCCCCTCGAAGCTCTTAGATAGTAGTCCAATGGCCAAGGAGGCAGAATCAAGAATATTTTCATAAAGAAACACAAGCATGGGTTTTTTTTCTTGTTGCTTTTTACCCCCCCCCATTCGTTTGGGAGAAGATTAAAAGGGAGAAATCACATTGTTAGCTGGGCACACGAAGGAAGGTTTCATGGGTGAAGTGGCATTTGATATTGTCTTAAGAACCTGGGATAATCAAGAGAGTTCCAGATGAGGGCATAAAGCATGGAAAGGCTAAAGTTGGAAGGTACCAGGTAGTGAAGGGCGGTTCATTCATTGGTTCGAATGAAATGGTGGGCTCATGCTAAGGGGATTGGGAGAAAGATGGAAGGCATTTTGCAAAAGGCCTTGAATATCAGGATTTTTATTCCATCAAGTAGGCAAAGTAGGAGATAGGAGGTTTCTGAGCAGTAGAAGTGCATGATAGAAAAATTTTAAAATCTCTCTTCAGATAATTTTGATTGGTGTAACTTCAATTCACTGATTCTTTCTTCTACAGTCTCTAATATGTTGTTGAGCTCTTCTGGTGAATTTTTCACTTCAGATATCACACTTTTCAAAATTTCTTTTTTTAAAAAAATACATTCACTTCCTTTGCTGAGATTCTCTACCTGTCCACTCATTGTTTTACTTTTCCTTTAAATCCTGGAACATGTTAAAGTTAGCTCTTCTAAAGTCTTTTTAAAATTCCAACATCTAGCCCAATCTTGGAGTCTGTTTCTACCAACTACTTTTTTGGGGGGTATTAGAGATCACAATTTCCCACTTTTTTCATATGTCTGGTAATACTTCCTTGTATACAACATGTTATAATGATATGTTGTGGGGAACCTTCTTGTATATAAGATATTATAATGATATGTTGTAGAGAATGTTGAGTTTTACCCTGGCAGGTGTTAAATTATTGGAAGATCCCCTTGAACTTGTCAGACTTGGCTTTATTCTTTCTTAGGGCTGGTCTATTTAGGTTATTGCCTGTAGTGTTAAGGTCTGATCTTTCTTCCTATGGCCTGGGCTTTCTGGGGTCTCAGTGGAATGGCCAAAGTGATCACTGAGGTTTCTCCACCCTGGCTATTCCAGTACTTTAGAACTTTCTAGTCCCGTGAGACTGCTGAGCTCTGTTCTGCGCTTACTCCCCCAACAGCTACACTCTGCTAAGTTGTGCTGAGTCTCAGCCAAGGACCTGTGGCAGAAACCCCGTGCCGAGTTCTGGAGTTCCCTTCTGTGCAGCTCTTTCATCTCTGGTACTCTGTCCCACAAATTCTAGACTCATTATCAACCCCAAATCCCAAACACTGCCTCGTCATCTCAGTGAGACATCCTCTCTGCTCGGCCTCACTGAGGTCTGCAAAGTGCCTCTGGTTAGAAAGTTGGGGCAAATGGACAATGGAATTTTACTCAGCCATAAAGAACAACAAAATCACGCCTTTTGCACGGAAAATGGACGGAACTCGAGAATATCATACTAAGCGAGTACAGCCAGTCTCGAAAAACAAGAAGATATATGTTTTCTCTTATGTGTGGAAGCTACAGAGATATTCAGAAAATAAGAGCAACATCAGATAGATGAGCAGAGACTAGGGGAGTGACTGGGGGGGATTAGGAATGGGAGACGAAGTCATAAAGAGTGTAGTAGTTGAAATATGCTAGGGATATATACAACACTACCAATTCCTGTATCAAAGACATGCTTGGTGAGGAGGAGGGAGGGGGAGGGACCGGTGGGGAGGGCACCAAGAACTATGGACATGCATCTGTCTGACAGTCTGACACACTATACCCCAATATAATGTAAAATGACAATGCACCAAATAAAAAAAAAAAAGAAAGCTGGGTTGAATGGGTCTATCTCTCTTAAGAATCACAGTCCGGTTTAGGGTGTTGTCCAATGCCTGAAAATAGCTGCAGTTATCTCTCCCTCCCTTCTAGTTCTACAGTTGTTTTTGGTGGGCCAGGACATGATATGATGATGTTTTAGGGAGATTAACATTATACGATGGCTATGAGTGATGAGAGTTGAAGGCAGGTATATGCAAATAAGAGGCTAAGGTAGGGTGGGGGTGGTGGAAACAAAAAGGAAGTACAGGGCTGGGGTGTAGCTCAGTGGTAGAGCTACTACCCTAGCATGTGCAAGGCCCTGGGTTTGACCCCCAGCATAGAGAGAGAGAGATAGAGAAAGAAGGTACACAGCTAACCCTCTCTATCCGTGGGTTCTGCAACCATGGATTCAACCAACCTTGGATCAAAAATGTAATTAGGTCTCCAATAGTTGCACCTGGACTGAACTTGTAGACCTTTTTCCTTGTTTCTATTCCTTACACAATAGCATTAACACAGCATTTGCTTTGTTAGGTATTGGAATTTTATTAGGTATTGGAAGTTATCTAGGGATGTAGGGATTTTTTGTTGTTTTGTTTTTCAATGAGGATTGAACTCAGGGGCATTCTGCCTCTGAGCTATACCCTAACCCTTTAAAAAATTTTAAAAAGTTTGAAGCAGAGTCTCACTAAGTTGCTGAGGGTCTTGCTAAATTGCCAAGGCTGGCCTCAAACCTGTGATCCTCTTGTCTCAGCCTCCCAAGTACTGGGATTATAGGTGTGTGCCACAGTGTTTGGCCTAGAGATAATTTAAAGTATACAGGAGGATGTGTGTAGGTTCTATGCAAATACTATGCCAAATCCAGGGGAGTCCTGGGACCAATTCCAGGTGGATATGGCAGAGTCACGATACTTGGAAAACTGGTGGGAGGAGACAAGTTAGACAGAAAAGAATGGTTTTGCAGTTTTGAAAAATTTCTCTGCTTTTTTTGTTAAACCACCATTTATATGCCCAAGAGGTGGTCAACTTGAGCCAGACTGCCAGGGATCAAGAATATGATCTTGATATAATACTTTTTACTTTTCAAGATAAACCGTAAATGAGAACCAAAAGATTACCAAGATTCTAAAATTGCTCAGGTTCTCCTGAAAAGCACATGTCTTCCAGGGTCAGACAAAGAAAAGTAGAGGAGGCCCTCTCCATACAAGACGACGTCCCCTACGATCTCTCACTATCGCCGCCCCCAATGATCTCTCAGACTCATGGTCCACCGATTCCCTCGCCACCTCCTTACCAAACCCATAGGGTAGGTGCCGTTTCCATACCAAGAACTCTGTTCAGAACAGGGGGTCCCATCCCAGAGGCCAGCGGGAGGATACGGCGTGCTGGGCAGATGGTATGCAGAGACCTGTGATAAATGGGCTGCACTTTATCCCATGTTAATGTGTTTCTCCTTTGAATGGCTCAGTACTTAAAGGGGTTTCACAGGCCTTTGAAAGCCAACACACCCTCTCTCTTCCAAGTTTGGGGCCCTGCTGACTTTGGCGAGGTGTGGTGGCCTCTACCCCATCTATGCGGCAGTGGCCCTGATTCTGCCCCTGGAGGAAGGCTATTTGCCTACGACCCTTGGCAAAGTTGGGAAGCTTAAGTGTTGCCCTTCTCATGTAATCAGTGCCCCCCCATCCATACCTATGCCTTGCTTGGTGTTTCCCCAGGACGCTGCCTTACCCGCTTCCCTCAACCCTATACGCTCAGTGACCTTTATTCAGCCAATTGTCACTGGGAAGATAATTCATACTAGGTTGTGAGTGGTTGGCACATCTCCCCTGGGGAAGCATTCACAATTAATTTTAATAAATTAGCTTATTATAGGGTAGTGATTATAAGAGCAGGATCCTGATGTCAGGTTTCCTGGATTCTGGCTAGAGAGCTGGGGATGAGGCTCAGTAGGAGGGCGCTTGCCTATCACGGGGAAGGACCTGAGTTCAGTCCTCAGCCCTGAAAAAAAAAAAAGTTCTGGCTTGATCACTTAGTAGCTATGTGACTTTGGGCATGTAGCTGAATTCCCTCAGCTTTGGTGGTTTCATCAGTAAAATTATATTAATAGAACCTTTCTCGGAGTATGAGGACTAAATAAGATGATGTATACAAAGTACTATTAATAGTGCCTGGGATTGCAAACAAATGTAAGCTAATATAATTTTGGAAGAGTTGGAAAAAAAACTTAAAGAGGAAATATAATCACAAACCATATATTTTTGGCGTTTACTTTCAGCTTTTTACTTGTTCAGACATACAGTTCTTTTAGGAAGAGATTAGGACAGAAGTGTACATGCGGCTTGGGGCTTGGTTTTTTATTCCCTATAGCCTTCATTATTCTTAAACAATGGGTTTCCATGGGTTGAATGTATCCCATTATATGTGTGGACTCAAACTGAATCAACCGATCCCCTAATATTCGACCTTTAGGTTGGTTCCCAAATTTTTACTACTACAAATACCATTATGCTAAGTGAGATTAGTCAGTCACTAAGAGTGAAAAGTTGGATGTCCCCCCTAATATGTGGAAGCTAGATAGAATGGGACTTAGAAGGGACTCCCGACAAAGAAGAAGAAAACTTTAGATGAACAAAGAAGGTGACCTAACTGAGGGAGTTGGGAGGGGGGTGGAGGGAAACACACTATAGCACAGGATGTATATACACAAACTTATAAGACTCAATCACTATGCGGAGCACGAAAGGGAGGGAGAGGGAGGGAATAGGGTGGGATTGGAGGGAGGGCTAAATGAGCAATGTGTGCATGCATGACGCTGCTACCCTGACATGTATCAAAATGTATAATTACAATGCACCAATAAATGAATAAAAAAAAACAAGTACTGTTGCAACAATTCACAATCGCCAAATTATGGAACCAATCTAGGTGTCCATCAACAGATGAATGGATTACAAAATTAGGGGATATACACACAGTGGAATTCTACTCAGCAATAAAGAACAAAATTATGTCATTTGCAGGAAAATGGATGGAACTGGGGAACATGATGTTAATTGAGATTAGCCAATCACAGAAAGTGAAGGGTCATATGTTTTCTCTCATATGCGGAAGCTAGGGAGTAATCGGGATACCAGAGGGACTCCGGATAATGGAGGAGAAACTCCAGTGGAGCCAGGGCGGTGGCCTAGGGGAAGGGGTGGGGGAGGATCCATGAAGGAATCACTTCCACTGACACGATGTACAAATGTGAGAAGACCAATGTCAATCTTAATGCCCTTTATGGGGAAGGGGGGATGGGGAGGGAGCCGAGGGAAGTGCTGTGAGCATGTGTGTCACTATCACTATGAACCACATTATGACGTGAGACTATAATGCACCAATAAAAGTACAAAAAAACCTCACCGTTGCAATGGACAACTTTGTGTTTATCTGATGCTATCCTTCTCATAAATTCTGAAAAGCAGGATTCTATGAAGCTGACGGGCCTGAGACCGCAAAGACCTGTGGTGTGAGAAAGGTGCCTGCTGGGCACCCTATAAACCTGGAGATGAATTTTGTTTGGCTGCAGGCGGGAACACTGCGTGGTTTTGAATTCTGGGCGTTCTCAATGCTACTCACATCACTCCATGTCCTCCCCCAGCTGTGCAGTCGTTCAGATCAGCGGTTTCTGATACATAGCAGTCCATTCTGGGTAGCCCCGAACCAACACCTGGAATTGACCCCTCGCCCAGGGACCCCAAGCATCTGGGCTCCCTCTCATCTTTTTCTGGCTAATTGACTGGTTAAACTTTCCCTGTGGACTCCTGATTATGGACAGCTCCTTCCACCTGCTCGGCAGAACTGGCTTCACTGGAATTGGCTGAAAGTCTTTGGTCTGTGATTCATTTTGCATTTTCCTCCTCGTCCTAAATTTTTCTGACGGGATCTCATCTTTGTGAGGCGCAGGCTTGGCAGAAAAGGTGATAGCTCTCTAACTGTGACTTTCCACACGTGTCTACAATTTCCCCAGCCTCAATTCCTTCCAGCCCACACTCTGTCATTTGCAGGCAGAGGCCACCTCTTTGAACTCTCATGGAAGCCATGTCTTAGTCACCAGGGCAGGAAGTCACGGGCAGGGCAGGTGCTGCTGCCCGACTGAGTTCATCTGATCAGTTCCGTTCGGATTCTTTTTTCCCTTTCGCTGTGCTGGGGATTGAACCCAGGGTCTTGCACATCCCAGGCGAGCGCTCTACCGCGGAACCCCACCCCCACCCTCTGTTTTAATTTCTAAGGACAAGCAGAGGGCTTGAGATGCAGCAGCCCCAGACTTGCTTGGCGCCCCCCAGTGGACTAAACAGTCCCTGCCGGGTTCCCTGCGGATCTGGCTTCTTCACCCTCCCCTGGAAGAATCCTTGGGCGCTGTGCCTCTGATCCGCAGCCACACACCTGGATAAACCTGAGCTAAGTGTGGAGAGTCCTTGGGTGTCTCCAACGCATTGAAGCCATAATTGATGCGGCGTTACAGACCCATTGATGTCCCAGCCCCATCTGTCACCAGGCCTGGCTGGGAAGGCCGGTGGAGGGAAGGTGTCTGTGATCCCCGCTTTTTAATGTATCCGAGTGTTTCCAAAGGAAGGAATATTTGTTTTCCCTCGTACTCCTCTAATTGATGCAGCTGTTGCTCAGCCTCATCTGCATTAAGCTAAATATTATGTCTTTGTAACGTTTTTGATCTTCATTAATTATAGTTCAGGAAAGCTGACAAAGGTAACCTGCCTCTTTAATATAAACAAGATTAATTGCACGGTTCCTGCAGAAAATGAACTACCAGCAGTTTAACAAAAAAATGTTTGTCTTTAAGCAGCCTTTGGATAAAAAAAAGAAAAAAAAATTAAAACTGTTACAGGAAGTGCCAAAGCTGCCAAATTACCATGCCCAGGGGCCTCACCCTCATTATCAGACTAAACGAACACACACGCCCCTGCCCTTTCATCCTCCTCCAGGCCCAAGGAAAAGAAAGGCAGGAGAGGGAAAAAAAAGAGGCCTTTATTCAAAGCAGTGGCTCTGAAGTCTGGAATGTACCCGGCTGTTTGAAGACAAGATTTAAACCTGACACCTTTCCTTAAGCTCATTGTTGGGACTCGCCTGTTTTCAAATCAACCGCAGACTGGCTGCTGGAGGTGCTTCAGCTCCTAACGACCACATAATCTAAGATAAATACATGGGGGATTGCTATCACTTTCATTAATAACCATGAACGCGGCCTTCCTTCAGCAGGGGAGAAAAGTGAAGCAGGCAAATGCCCTCGTGGGCTGAGGTAGAAGGTTCCTGGGGAAAGTGCTGGCTTAGGGCAGAGGTGGGGGACAGGGGGCAAGGGGTATAGGGGGTAGGGGGCAGGGGGCAGAAGGCAAGGGGCATAGGGGACAGCTGGAGGGCCACTAGGACAGCTCCTTAGGAACAGCAAAGCCAAGAGCCAGCACTCTGCAGTTAAGAGGCTGCATCTGGCTCTCGAGCCCCTGCAGGATGGCTTGGGTCTGAACGCACTGAGATACCCTGTGGTCCAGGACACCTGTCAGCCCAAGAGTGAGCCTTCTGATTGTGATGCTGGGACCATAGGACACTCAGAAGGATTCCTGGGGAGAGTGGGCTGTCCAGGCTCTAGGCTGGCTTGGAAAAGACCCAGGTTTGGGGCAGGATGACGGCACAGTTCATGGGAAACCCAGAAGCCCAGCCACGTCATGCGATTCCATCCTCCTCTGGTCTGTGCACACCAAGCGGCCTCTGTGGCTGGTGGCGGAGGCAACTGGAATCGGTACACGCGCAGAATGGGATGCCGAGCTTGCCCCCAAGGTCATGCTTAGAAAATGGGCTGGAGCCGGAGAAACATTTGTGTCAACATCAGCTCTCTGTGGCTTCTTGTGAATTCCTGACACTGAGAACATGCTGGAATGGTGCCTAATGGAGAATGTGCGTGGGGCGCAGGTGTGGGGGAGTGATCCAGGGGAAGTTAGGTTTCAGTGGCGCTAACCAGGCCAAGGTTGGGCAGAGGGGCTGATGATGGACAATGCGGTGCAGGGGTCTGGGATTTGGGGACTTTCCTAGCCTGGTGGGCGAAGAGATGACCTGACATTGCAGATTTGTCTCCCCGGAGAGCAAGGTGCAGAGGAGGAATGGGTTCCCCAGAGATGCAGAGGACACAGTGGGCCAGGTGTTTGGAGGTGAGGCCCAAAGAGGAGAACCCAAGTGCCCTTGGTGGATGTCAAGCAAGTCCCAGGAGGTGGGGGAGAGGGAGCCGATCCTGGTTTGAGAAGTGCATGCCCCTAGGTGGGAGGAGGCTGTAACATGGAGTTCTCTCGGCTCTGGTTCAATTCTGGGTCCTCCTGGGTCCTCCATGAACAGGACCCCGCATCTTTCTGTGCTTGTTTTTCTCTGATGTTCAAATCCTGTGCCACAATGACTCAGGTTGCTGGGTTTCCAAGGGACCGGGTTCCTACAGGGATCCCACACACCACTGGGGTCTCCAGCCAGGTCCGTGTTCTGATGGGGGAGCGCCCCGGGGAACTTGGACGCCCAGGCCCAGCGCAGGGTTGCTGGGGTCAGCAGGGTGGTCATTGTGTGTGTATGTATTGGGGGACACAGTTGCCCTTTCCTGAAGCGTGTCTGCCTGGGTCAAACATTTGCTGGCCACTCATCAGCTGTCTGAAAATGAGGAAGCTATGTCCTCTGAGACTGACTGTCCCACGGGTCTGTCACCCCAGGAACTGGAGCCATCTTATAAGGTACTGACACATCACATAAGCACACGTTAATTTAACTGAAAGAAAAGATCTACAGACCAACACTCCCTTTCCACATGACACTCTCTCTTCTCTTCCACGTTGTACAATGCTATACCACGTAAAAAAGACTAGTTTCGAGCCACGCCCTTGCTGTCATGGTTGCACGGAGACCACAGGCATTGAGAGACGTGCCCCCCGGGGGAGGAGATGAGTGGGGGTGCCTGTAGACCATATGCACCATACTGATCAACCCCCCCAACTAATGACCTTAACTGAGGGCCACAAGCCCTGGCACTGTGACGGCCACCAGCTTCTCCATTAGTCAACCAAAGCGCTGTGATCCACGATCCTCCTACGGTTCTAACTCGGAGTTTCTAGGATCTGATCGACCCTTTCCTAGGAGACTGAACAACCGGGAGAGGGGGATTACCTTTGACCCTTCGAGTTTTCAGTGGAGAGTTGGGTTAACAGCATGCTCCTGACTGATGGTCAAGCCTTTAAGGGGCCAAGCGTGGGGTTCTTCCAGAATGTTACATGCCACAGTTTCCCCAAGCCCAGACATCAAGTACGAGCATCACCCGGACTTCTGGAATGGTCTGGCAGGTGAGGAACCAGGGCGGAGCCTGCACCTGTTTCTACGGCACCACCAGCTGACAGAGAAGTGGACAGCACCCACGCCATGTTGCCCCAGGCACTGGCGGTTTATCCACGTTCCCACCTCGATTTTTCTGATTATAAAAATGGTATATACTAACTGTAGAAAGTTTTTGGATAGGTGAAAGTATACAGAAGAAAACTAAAAAACACTTCTAGCCCTACCATTCAGAAGCATTATTGATATTTTGCTGTATTTCTTTTCATTATATATGTATACACACATACATGGATATATACACACAATTGAATATCATATTACATGAGTTTTGTATTTATTATTTATTTATTTATTTATTTATTTATTTATTTATTTATTGCGGCACTGGGGATTGAACCCAGGGGCATTCTACCTCCAAGCTACACCCCCAGCCCTATTTTTTATTCTTTATTTGGAAACAGGGTCTCACTAAGTTGCAGAGGGCCTCACTAAATAGCTGAGGCTGCCAAGAACCCAGATCTTCCAGTCTCAGCCTCCCAAGTACTGGGATTACAAGTGTGCGCCACCACGCCCGGCTTATTTATTATTATTTTTTTTGAGACAAGGTCTCACTAAGTTGCCTAGCCTGGTCTGGAATTTGTGATCCTCCTGCCTCAGCCTCCTGAGTAGCTGGAAATACAGGTGTGTGCTCCTTGCCTGGCTTCACTTAATGTTTTTGTTATTGTTGTTGTTGTTACTGGGGATTGCACCCAGGGGTATTCTACCTCCAAGCTACCTCCTTTTTGAAAATTTTTATTTTAAAATCCATTCTCATGAAAATCTCATGCCAAGGGTAGGGTCTCACTAAGTTATTGAGGCTGGCATTGAACCTGTGATCTTCCTGTTTTAGCCTCCCAAGTACTGGATTACTGGTCTGTGCCACCAGGCCAGGCCTCACTGAATAATTTAATGAACATCTTCCTTTGTCATAAAATAGTCTTCAGAATCATGGCTGTATAGTATTCCACTGCATGACTGTACCAGGGATATTTATCCCATCCCCCTAAGGTTGGACATTCCAGTTTATTCTAATTGTTTTTGTTGTTATAATTAATGTCACACTGCACATAAATATCATAGTGTAAGGAACTCTATTAATTTAGAATAGGGTCCAGGTAGCCAGGCGCATGTTTGTAATCCCAGGACTCAGGAAGCTGAGACCAGAGGATCCAGGTTCGCAGCCAGCCTCAGTTACTTTGTGAGGCCCTTTGCAACTTAGACCCTGTTAAACAAAGAATAAAAAATAGGGCTGACGGTGTAGCTCGGAGGTAGAATTCCCCTGGGTTCAATCCCCGGTACTGCAAAAAAAAAAAAAAAAAAAAAAAGAATAGGGTCCAGAGGTGGAATTGCAATAGGGTCCAGAAAGTGGAATTGCTGGATCAAAGGTCACACACATGAAGGAACAGAGTCTAAGCCATACAGACATGCAGGCCTTCGCTACCTCCTGGCCGGCACTGGGCAAATTCTGCAGACTAGCCACCACTAACAACCCTGGGGGCCCCAGCTGGATTTTGGACGCCCAGAGAGAAGAATATGCAAGCTTTGTAATAAAAGAACAAAGAAACAGATTCAAGGAAGGGAACACTTCCAGCCTTTGCCTCCTAAATTATTAGGAGGAAAGTAGTCATTGAAAAGGGTGATATAACAGCAGCCCAAGCTCAGCTGCCTCTCTGTCAGGATCCTGGTCCAGGCGGGCTGCCCTAGCATACTCGCAGGGCCAGCAGAGAGGACTCAGGACTGCTCCCGGGCCCCCACCCTTCCTGGTGGCTGCCCCCTTCCCAGCCACCTTGTGCATACATAGCAGTCGCTTCTCCCCAGTGGGAGGCAGGGCTCCTGTCCCCGAGAACCCAGGGACTCAGCTGCCCTGGGACCTGCCTCAGAGAGTAGGGTCTGCAGCCTCCTTCTGGCAGCCAGGCATCCTGATACCAGAATCCGTCTTGTGTTTTGATGTGCACGGGGATGCCTGGAGCGGCGAGGACCCAGAGGGGGAGCAGCCACGCATCTATCATCACCTGCTACTTAGCCTGGAGTTTGAAGCACGAGCAGCAGATTTGCATGTTAGAGGTAGAAATTCCCTTTTGGTTATGGAGATTCTGCAAAAAACCAGGCACTTAAATAAGCACTCAATGATGACAGTGCTATAATTATATTTTCTTTTCTGAAGCTCTGCACTCAAAGTGCACTCATGTTCGTGGGAGGGGTCCCAGGCCAGCCTCAGCCATGGGTGGGTGAGGAGAAGTCTGGCAGCTTCTCAAAGGAGGTCAGGAGTGACCAGGCCCAGGAGTCAGGTCTCTAATGGCCTGGGGGGCTCACTGCTGCAAGCTAGGGTCCCCCTGCTGAAAGCAAACGGGCAGCGAGGCCAGGCCAACTGTCATTTTTCCACATTAAAATTTGTAAGAAAACTCCAGCTGTGTTCAGGGAAGCTGGGGGGGGGTGCAGCTGTGGGATGAGTCATGAGTTATATTCATGAGTTATTTCTCCCAGAATATAACAGTTTGGATAAAATCCTGGAGAGATTTTCTTCCTGGGCAAATCATGGAGGGAAATCTACAGACATCCAGGTGGGAATGTGAGCTGAACTCAGGGCCCACGTGTGGGAGCCTTCTAGGCACGGCCCCGTCTTTCTTTGGGATTTTTTTTTAAACATCATGACAGCGCATCGCATATTGCGGTGAGGTGCTGGTATTCCTGCAGCATTTCACACATATTAATCAAAATCCATTCTCATGAAAATCTCATGACATGGGTAAAGGTTTTGCTGTGCCTGTCTCACAGACAGAGAAATTGAGGATAGGACTGGGGATTAGCTCAGGGATAGAGCACTTGACTAGCGAGGTCCTGAGTTCAATCCCTCGTACCACAAGGGAAAAAGAAAGAAAGGAAGGAAGGAAGGAAGGAAGGAAGGAAGGAAGGAAGGAAAGAGGGAGGGAGGGAGGGAGGGAGGAAAAAAGGAAGGAAGGAAGGAGGAAAGAAAGAAAGAAAGAAAGAAGGAAGGAAGGAAGGAAGGAAGGAAGGAAGGAAGGAGGGAGGGAGGGAAGGAGGGAGGGAGGGAAGGAAGGAAGGAAGGAAGGAAGGAAGGAAGGAAGGAGGAAAGAAAGAAGGAAGGAAGGAAGGGAGAAAGGAAGGAAGGGAGGAAGGAAGGGAGGAAGGAAGGAAGGCTCTGAATATTAAAGAGGTTAAAGTAATTATCCGAGTTCACACCACCAGTGAGTGATGTAAACGGAACCCAGACCAAGGACCATGAACTCCATCAGCGCTCACATTCGCCTGCCCGATATCATCACGTAGACACACATCTCATGGCCACACACAGCATCAGCCTGTCCAAGACATTCAGCAGAATGATGCTGAATCAAAAACGCAAATCCAAAGACCCTCCCTCGTCAGTGGTTTTGTTAAAGATCTACAAACAAGAGATCTAGGGACAACCTCAGTGTTGTAGGATAATGACAGGGCCACCCAGAGATGCAGGGGAAAGGTCTCACTTGTCAATGATTTCGTCAGCAACAACCACCCCAACAGAACAGCACCCCGTGGCTCTGCGGGTCAGTGAAGGTCAACCGCTGTCACTTGTACGTTGCGCATCCGTCACACATCCAGGCTGCAAGCCCCCGGCACCCCTAACCTAGATCACTTGACACCGCGCAAGTCCAACAAAAAGAGATGCATTCCAGTTTCAAGAAGCTGCTTTGTTAAGTTTTATGTTATGCTGTCTTATCTGGAATTCAGTAGTCATAAAATGACTACTGTAAGCAAAATGATCATAGCAAACCCCAAATTTAGTAAAATTGAAATTGGCAGGAACTACGAGAAAAGAAATTCAATTTGCTCTTAAAGGCCTTTTGAATGAATGCTGTTTCTGGGATGCCTAAAGTTCCGAAATTTAACAAAATATCGACTAAAAACACTGCAAGGGAACTGTTTTAAATTCAACTTATTTGAGTCATTGTAGACTCATCAGCAGCTGTAAGAGATATTCCACAGAGATCCCCTGTCCCCATCACCCAGTTTGCCTGGGTGGTTCCAGGTTGTAAAAATCAGTGTGACAGCGCCATATGATCGATGTGGACACCAGTACAGCCAAGATCCAGACAGTTACAGAAGGACATATTAGAGACTGTTTTACAGAACCTCGTGGTCTGCGGCAGCGAAGCGCGGCATGGGGACTCTGCAGGATGCCGCAGCCAGTATGGAGGGATTCCCAGGCCGACAGTCTCCTGGAGAATCCGGCCCCCTGACCTGCAACCTGCAAGGAGGGCCCCTGCACCAGGTAGACCTGGCTTTCTCTTCTAAAATGACGTGGTCACGAGGAAACGAGGGCTGGCTGTGGAAACGCCCACGTAGACGGGGCAGACCAGCAAGAGAGCAGAAAGTGGGCAGAGCCCAGCACCAGCCCAGCTCAGGCCAGCTCAGCTCAGCCCTAACCCAGCCCAGCCCAGCACTAGCTCAGCCCCAGTCCAGCCCAGCCCAGCACTAGCTCAGCCCCAGTCCAGACCAGCCCAGCACTAGCTCAGCCCCA
>PVJS01050356.1:0-14347 GCA_004027185.1 Glis glis | reverse complement strand
TCACAAAACTATGGGATATGTACACAATGGAATTTTACGCAGCCACAAAGAAGAACAAAATCACATCATTTGCAGGGAAATGGAGAGAACTAGAGAACATCATGCTAAGTGATATTAGTAAGTCACTAAGAGTAAAAAATCGGATGTTCCCCCTAATCTGTGGGAGCTAGATAGAATGGGACTTAGAAGGGACTTAGAAGGGAAGAAGAAGAAATCTTTAGATGGACAAAGAAGGTGACCTAACTGAGGGAGTTAGGAGGGGGGTGGAGGGAAACACACTATAGCACATGATGTACATACTCAAACTGGAGCATGAAAGGGAGGGAAGGGGGAGGGAATAGGGTGGATTGGAGGGAGGGCTAAATGTGTAATGTGTGCATGTATGATGTTCATACCCTGACATATATCAAAATGTATAATTACAATGCACCAATAAATGAACATTAAAAAAATTGACATTTATAAATTGATGAAATCTAGCAAATGAGAAATGACATTCTTATAATTACAGTTACCAATTAATGAGCACTTAATATATGAGCACTTAGTATTTAAAAAAATAATGACCATTTTTAGAATAGCAATTTAAAGTTACTGATTTGATCCATCACAGGTAGTGTAAGTATTGATAGTAGAAATCATATACCTTTAACAGGCAAAAAAAATAAATTTTGGAGAAATACATTTAAAAATTAGTAATATTTCAACACAATAGGCCTTTCTATGCCATGGGTAAGCTATTGGGTATAAACTCAGATTTTTTAAAATTATAAGATGTAAATCTTATCTATAAGTGGATATGTTTTCAGAAAAAGCAATAATTAAGTACAATTTCTCACTGATAAACTATTATCTTTCAGGTGTACATTTTTCCAGTATTTTTCCTTTGTTCTTTTCCTACCTGATGGCTTAGACCACCCTTTGGTGAAAGACTCTTTCCTGGTTACTAGGAAGAATGCTGTATGTTGTATTGATCTGTATGTGAGAGAGAGAGAGAGAGAGAGAGACACGAACCCAGATCCTCCGGTCTCTGCCTCCCAAAGTACTGGGATTACAAGCGTGCGCCACCACGACCGACTTGGAGGCTAGATTTTAAGACATATATACATACTTTACTATTTTTAAAAAAAGCCTATTTTTTCCCTTCTTTGCTCTCCCTACGTTACAGCTTAAATTCCATGTAAACAGGCTGGAGGAAGCAGGAATAAGTTAAAGAGAGAAAGAGAGAGGAAAACAGGGAAGGAGAAAGAAAGAAAAAAACACCATTTGAATTGTTAAATGAATCTTATATTATCTTAGATGCCTTTTTTAATAGAAACTCAGTTTACCAAATGGTAATTTCCTGAATCATAGAATGGCAGTGGTAAGACTGAATAATACAAAATATTTTTCAATTTCATCATTTCATTTTCATCTTGGCTTTTCTCTCTCTGTACCCTTCCTATTTCTTTGGCTTACAGCTACCCAAGATTCAAATGCCTTTACCTACCGTAACCACAGTGAAAAGGAAATGAAAATAGTCCAAAATTTAATAAAAGACCATGTCTCCCTTCCCCTGTCTTTCCCATCATTCCATCTTTAAATGTTAAAAAAAAGTTTTTTTAAATAATGATATCTCTAGTATACCACATTTGAACAATGTTTTTTTTGTGCTGGTGTTAAGACAAACAAATCACACCTCTTCTTTTTTGAAAATAAGGTGTGATGAAATAATTCTTGGTTTTGGGGTGAAAAGAACTGCAGTTCTTAACCAGACATATCAGTGTAAAGTGCAAAAGAAAACAATTCACAGTCTGAGTTGTAAAACAATCTGGCTGAAAGACAAGGAATTTCAGGTCAAATATGGCCATTCTCAAATAAATCCTTAGACATACATAGGCAGAAGTTGTTAAATCTTAAAAGGAAATTTCAGTGAAGAATAATGTCACACATTTGGAGACTTACTGAATGAATTTATAGTTAGCATTAACTTCAACTAAATAACAACAATAAAAAAGATCTTCCAATGGCTGCTGTAATGTTGGGGCACATGAATGCTCTAAAGCAAGAGGAGGAGTAGTCAGAGTTATTCTGCATTTGAACCCATGTGAGGCTTAGTGGCACACACACACACAAAACTTGCAAATGACTTATGAAAACTCCAGACTTCTTCATCCACAGACTAATTATTTTTCCTTTTGGGAGGGGGGGTGCTGCTGCTGTTAAAAACTAAAAGGCAGTTTTTACTTTAGAATTATATAATAAAAGAAATTCTAGAGGGTTCCAAATTATAATGAAAAGTTCATTAAAAAATAAAGATGTCTTGTAATCCCAGTACTTTGGGAGGCGGAGACCGGAGGATCCAGGTTCGCGGCCAGCCTCAGTTCTCTCTCTCTCCCTGTCTCTCTCTCTCTCTCTCTCTCTCTCTCTCTACCTAGTGAGGCCCTCTGCAACTTCGTGAGACCCGGTTTCAAAATAAAGTATAAAAAAATAGGGCCGGGGGAGTAGCCCGGAGGTAGAACGCCCCTGGGTTCAATCCCCGGTACCGCAAAAAAAAAAAAATTAAAAAAATTAAAAAAAAATAAATATGTGCAGATCATACACACATATCCTCTGGTTGTAGAGTTTAACTGCCCCAGGTCTAACTAAGCCTCTGATACCATATATGAGCTACTCAGAACTCAAACAAATGTTTTCTTCTGTTATAATTGCCAAAGAATATGTTTTTTCTATTTCAAAGATTAGATTTCAGGGAAGTATGCAAAATCATAAATTTCCACTCAGCTGGAGTCTACTAAATCTTTCTACACGTCCCTAGAAAGTTAAATTTTTCCTAACATCTTTCAATCTAAAAATTCTTAAAATTTTCTTGTATGAGATCTACTTGTCTTTCCTTCATTCCAAAGGTCAAATGAAAAATGACCTTGAATTTTGTTAGATCCTAATTGAAAAAAAAATATTTTGGTACTGGGGATTGAACCCAGGGCATTCTACCTCTGAGTTACACCCCCATCCCTATCTTTTTTTTTATTTCTATTTTGAAACAGGGTCTCACTAGGTTGATGAAAGTCTCACTACTTGCTGAGGCTGGTCTCTTACCTGCCATTCTCCTGTCTCAGCCACCTAATTACTGGGATTACAAGTGTGCACCACCACGCCTGGCTCAAAAAACTTTTAAAAATATTTTAGGTAATTTATTTCATAAAACTAATTTTTTTAAGTCGATTACATTTTCATATGCTTTACCTTGAGTTCCATTCAATCTTCTTTTCAAAGCTGAGATTATTAAAACCTGGAGAAACTTTTGCCGAAAACCAGTAACTTACAAAGTGAAAAAGAAACTGAAAGGCAAAAAAGCTCGTACAAAGAGTGCTGATGACCACTTTGGTGTTGGTATCCATATTTCTTCAACCTGTCAAGAGAAATGATCACTATAAATTGCTATCTAACAATAAACCTATATTAATTTTTTAATTTTAAATAGTATGTGCTTCTATTTCTAATAATTTAAAAACAGCACAAATATAAGAATATAAAGAAACTATAAAGGAAAAACTTATTATCTTAATGATCTCAATATTATAAATTTCAGAAGACATTTGAATGTCATGATATTCAAAACTGTCTAAGTCTTATAGAGTTTAACAGTAAAAGGGAAATTCAAGTACTGTAACAAAGTATTTTAAATAATATTATTACTGGTTATACTTAGAACAAATCACCTGATTTCTGTATGGCTTGATTTTTTCATTTATAAATTGGAAGAGTTAGGTAATTTCTAAGAAACAAGCCAAAAATCACAGAACTAACACTGCCTGCAATAACAAAAAAAAAATAAGTAAAAACTTACTCTATGGTAGGACAAACATTTAAAACAAAATTAAATCTTAAGAATAACATAGTCTTAGAAAAGAACCATACCCCTACTACTACTTAAATTAGTATTTTATATTTTTTCCTTAGACCAAAAAGACTCCCTGGCTTTTTATCTTTTAAAAAAATATTTTATAAAAGAGCTTCAGGTTTTAAGGATAGAGTTAGCACAAAGACTAGCAATAGCAATATGCATATATACAGACTCAAAGTATGTTTTCTATCTCATTGAATTGAACCTTACTTGGCTCCTGGGGGGGGGCACTAAAGCATTTGCTCATACCAGCAAATACAGTATTTCTATGGCTCTATCTTTGATAGCACACATCCTAGAATGAAAAGGAAATGAATCGATACACATTTCCAGCTGCCTATTGTGAAGAAATAAAGTCACCTACTGAAGCCAATTCACTAGAGAAAAACCAAGTCATTGACTGGACTAGCAATAACCTCACTTCATTCCCTTCCCACCAGCATCTCATAGTAAAAATCAGGCTCCCACAGGGCCCCTTCCCACAGAATTCTTTTTCTTTTTTTTCAGTGTGTGTGCTTGGTAAAATTATTGATATTGCAATTCTTCCCTGTGAGACTCCATTAACTTTATTGCTCATTTACTTTTTTGTTTAGTTCAACATGTGTTTATTGGACATTTAAATTTTTACTTTGTGGCCTTTTCGTTTAGGTTTACTATTAACCAAATAATACATAAAAGTTTTTCACATAAATTAAACATGATTATAGCTTGCTAAGTGAGATTTAAAGGGGAAATGGTTTCCCAAGACCAGCACAATCAGGGATCTGGAGGCCAGGTGGACAGGTAATTGAAGAAAATGGAACCAGAATCAGAAGAGAGCATCTAACTGAAATGTGAGGATGGTTTTTCCTGAAGGATTTTGATGCTCCCTGCTGGCCCTGGAGCAGTAAATGGGCATGGGATGCTCATTTACTTTTGTTAAAATTTAATATATACAATAATAATTTCATGAATGTTTGTTAAAAGTCATAAAACTTACTTATATCGTTGCAATATGATCCAGTTTATGAATTGCTATTTTAACAAGTACATTAAAAACACATAATTCATCATTAAGAAATTTATCATTCCTACCAGAACATAGTTTTCATTAAGTCTTTGTTATACTAGATAAATATTTTATATTTTCAACAAATTTTTTTTTAAGTTAAGTCTTGGAGATACATGTTAGGTCCTCCTTTGCAAAAATGTTTCATTTCAAACTAAATAAGGAGTTCCATATATTCAAGCTGTGGCTTCTATTAAAGGATCAACAGACAGAAGCTATTTAAATTGTCCTACTTCCAGCTTTGCTTTTTAATAAGCAGTTGCTTGCTTAAACATTCATGTCAAATCAAGCACAAATATAGAGGTTTTTACAAATTTCCTCAGAAAACCAAGGCTTCTAGTAGGAAGCTGTTGCCCCTGCTCATTCACTTTACATGAATCAGGCAAGAAAATGGTAAAATGGATAAAATCAAATGATGTTCATTACTAACATAAAGGGCCTTTGACAATATGGTGGTTATTCAGCATAGGAATATGCAGTAGAAGTGGAGAAGCACTAAGCCTAATCCATACACCTCTCCATGTGGCTAGCAGCTGGCAAAGGCTAGGACATTAGGTATACTACGGATATGGGAAATATTTCTAGGGCCATTTACAAGAGTGTCTAGACATGAACTCAACAATATAATTAGCCCATTTTGATTCATGGGAATTGTGGACAACAAAGAAATTCTTCCAGAGACCTGCTGAATACTTTTCCTCCAAGACAGCATAAACTTTCATTGAAGCTAGTTTCTTAATAGGGAAGAACATGAAAAGGTTTGAAGCACATCTCTCCACCAGCAGCTGTGAAAGCCCTCTTCTTCTAGCAGGACACTCCCAGACAGCACAGCCAGAGCTGATTCAGTCTTCCCTTTATCCAACAGTCCATCCAACACCGATCACCTGTCTACCACAGACTGGGCACTGTGCTGGTGTTTAGAACACTAAATGGGAGACATGATTACAAGTCTACAGGGAAGCAAAGAAATTGATCCCCACCACAGAAAGTGGTAAGTTCATGGGGCTATGGGAGCCCTCCCAGCACAGATGACACTTAAAACAGTGAGGAGATATCCAAAGGTATACAAGGTGAACCAAGAAGATATCTTCTCTTCTACTAAAATCCCAATAAGGCGCTTTGAGAGTGAAGTCCAAAAGACTCAGTTTCACTAGGGTGAAGTTAGAACAACCCCCCCCTCCTTCAACCACAACTATTACTCTTGTGCCCCTCTGTTTATCATTCCTCTGTAAGTACAGCGATTCCTTGGGCAATATGTCCAAGTCACCATGCCATCTCCATACACAGACACACAACTCCTCTCCCTCACACTCTGAGACGACTTCCAGGTAAGAGCCACTGCTGTAGTGTTCATCAGTAAAAAACCCTTAAAGAGAGGGAGATTTATTCCTAGGTATTTGTTTTGGAGGTTATTGTGAATGGAATTGTTTTCTGAATTTCTTTCTCAGTGGACTCATGGTTGGCATATAGAAAAGCTACTGAATTTTTTAGATTGATTTTGTATCCCACTACTTTGCTGAATTTGTTAATCAGCTCTAGAAGTCTTTTGGTTGAGTTTTTTGGGTCTTCTAAATATAGGATCATGCCATCTGCAAACAGAGATCATTTCAGTTCTTCTTTTCCTATTTGAATTCCTTTGATGTACTTCTCTTGCCTTATTGCTCTGGCTAGAGTCTTGAGGACTATATTAAAAAGGAGTGGTGATAGTGGGTATCCTTGTCTTGTTCCTGATTTTAAAGGGAATTTCTGCAGTTTTTCCCCATTCAATATGATGTTGGCTTTGGGTTTATTGTATATTGCCTTAATGATGTGGAGGTAAGTTCCTTCTATTCCAATTTTCTGCAGTGTTTTTAACATGAATGGGTGTTGGATCTTGTCAAATGCTTTTTCAGCATCTATTGAGATGATCTTTTGATTTTTGTCCTTAGTTCTATTTATGTGATGAATAATATGTATTGATTTGCATATGTTGAACTAGCCTTGCATCCCTGGGATGAAACCAACTTGGTCATGGTGTATAATTTTCTTGATGTGGTTTTGAATGCATATCGCTAGTATTTTGTTTAGAATTTTTGCATCTATGTTCATCAGTGAAACTGGTCTGTAATTTTCTTTTCTTGAGGGATCTTTATTCGGTTTTGGTATTAAGGTGATACTGGCCTCATAGAAGGAGTTTGGAAGGATTTCATCTCTTTCGATTTCACAGAGTAACTTGTGAAATATTGGGTTTAATTCTTCTGTAAAGGTTTTGTAGAATTCAGCTGGGAATCCGTCTGGACCTGGGCTTTTCTTTGCTGGAAGGCTTTTTATTGCTGTTTCTCTCTCTTTCCTTGCTATTGGTCAGTTTAGGTTTTCTATATCTTCCTGGTTCATTTTTGGTAGGTTGTATATGTTTAGAAATCTGCTGATTTCTTCTATGGCTTCCAGTTTATTAGAATATAAATTTTCAAAAGTTTCTGAAGATCCTCTGGATTTCCCCACTATCTGTGGTAATGTCTCCTTTTTCATTTCTGATTTTAATAATTTGGGTTGATTCTCTTTCTTTTGGTTAAGTTGGCTAAGGGTTTATCAATTTTATTAATCTTTTCAAAGAACCAGCTTTTTTGTTGTTGTTGTTGTTGATCTTCTGAATTGTTTTTTGTTCACTATTTCATTGATTTCGGCTCTGATTTTTAACTCTCTCCTGCCTGCTACTGGCTTTGGGATTAATTAGACTGTTCCTGTTTTTCCAGGTCTTTGAGATGTGTCATTAGGTTTTTTATGTGGTGACTTTCTGTTTTTTTTTATGTGGACACTCAGTGCTATAAATTTTCCTCCTAAACCTGCCTTCAAAGTGTCCCTTAGATTTTGGTATATTGTGTCTCTATTTTCACTTAATTCTAGGAACTTTTTTATTTCTCCCCTTATTTGTTCTCTGATCCAGTCCTCACTCAAAAGTGTGTCATTCAGTCTCCATGCATTTATGCAATTTCTTTTGTTCTTCCTGTTGTTGATTTCTACTTTCTTTCCATTATGATCTAAAAAGATGCAGGGAATTATATTACTTTTTTTTGGCGGTACTGGGGATTGAACCCAGGGCCATTCTACCTCTGAGCTACAACCCCAGCCCTATTTTTTATGCTTTCTTTTGAAACGGTCTCACTAAGTTGCAGAAGGCCTCACTAAGTAGCTGAGGCTGGCCGTCAACCTGGATCCTCTGGTCTCAGCCTGAGTACTGGAATAACAAGCATGCGCCACCACGCCCAGCTTATATTACATTCTTTAAAATTTGCTGGTACTTGCTTTGTGGCCCAGGATGTGGTCTATTTTGGAGAAGGTTCCATGAGCAGCTGTGAAGAATGTATATTCAGCTGTTGTTGGTTGTAATATTCTGTATACGTCCATTAGGTCCACTTGGTATTCTTTAGATCTGAAGAGTCTTTACTCATCTTTTGCCTGGAAGATCGATCTAGTGTTGTGAGCAGTGTATTGAAGTCCCCCATTATTATTGTATTTGGATGTATTTGAGACCTAATGTCCCAAAGAGTTTGTTTTATAAAAGTGGGTGCATCCACATTTGGGGGATAAATATTTACTGTCATTACATCTTCTTGTTGGATTGTTCCTTTTATTAGTAAGGAGTGACTTGCTTTGTCTCTTCTGATAAGTTTTAACTTAAAATCTGCTTTTTTGGATATGAGCATTGCTACCCCTGCTTGTTTTCAGCCTCCATTTGTATGGTATATCTTTTTCCATCCTTTCACTTTCATCCTATGGATAGCTATAAAACAGTAAAGAAAGAAACTGAAGATCTTAGAAGATGGAAAGATCTCCCTTGCTCTTGGATAGGCAGAATAAATATTATCAAAATGGCCATTCTATTAAGTGATCTACAAAGTCAATGCAATCCCTATCAAAATACCAATGTCATTCTTCACAGAGACCTAGAAAAAATCAGTAATAAATTTCATATGACACAGAATAGCCTAAGCAATTCTCAACAATAAGAACCATGCAGGAGGCATCACAATCCCTGACTTCAAATTATACTACAGAGCTATAGTAATAAAAACAGCATGGTATTGGCACAAAAGCAGACATATAGACCAATGGAACAGAATAGAAGATACAGAAACAAATCCACACATGTATAGCCAATTGATTCTCAACAAAGGTGCCAAACACGTACATTGGAGAAAAGACAGCCTTTTCAACAAGTGGTGTTGGAAAACCTGGTTATTGATTTGTAGAAAAGTAGAATTAAACCCTTACCTCTCACCTTGCACAAGATTCAACTCGTGATGGACAAAAGACCTGGAAATTAGACCAAAGACTTTGAAGTTATTAGAGGAGGGCATAGGTCCAATACTCCAACATATAGGCACAAGTAGAAACTTCCTCAATAAGACCCCCCCAAAGCTCAGGAATTTAAAATAAGAATCCATAAATGGGATGGCATTAAACTAAAACTCTTCTGCTGATCAAAGGAAACCATCAAGAGTCTACAGAATGGGAGAAGATCTTTGCCAGCTATCTCTCTGATCGAGGACTAATATCTAGAATATACAAAGTACTTAAAAGAGTAAACACTAAAAAACATCAAGAAATAGGCAACTGAACTAAATAGACATTTCACAAAAGAAAAGATACAAACGGCCAATAAATACATGAAAAAAATGTTCAACATAATCAGCAATCAGGGAGATGCAAATTGAAACTATACTGAGATTCCATCTAACATCAATCAGAATGGCAATCATCAAGAAGACACAAAAACAATAAATGCGCTACTGAGAATGTGGGAAAATTGGAACTCTTCTACATTGCTGGTGGGAGTGCAAATTAGTGCAGCCACTATAGAGATCAGTGTGGAGATTCCTCAGAAAATTGGGAATGGATTCACCGTCTGATTCAGCTATATCACTCCTGAGTATCTTTCCAAAGGGACTGAAACCAGAAAATCATAGTAATATCTGCATATCCATGTTTATAGCAGCACAGTTCACAATATCCAAATTATGGAACCAACCTAGGTGTCCATCAACAGATGAATGGATTACAAAAGTATGGGATATACACAATGGAATTCTACTCAGCAATCAAGAGGAACAAAATTATGTCATTTGCAGGAAAATGGATGGATCTGGAGAACATTATGTTAAGTGAGATCAGCCAGTCACAGAAAGTGAAGGGTCATGTTTTCTCTCATATGCGGAAGCTAGGGAGTGATTGGGATACCAGAGGGACTTCAGATAATGGAACAGAAACTTTAGTGGAGCCAGGGAGGTGGTCTAGGGGAAGAGGGAGCGGGGGAGGGAGGATCAATGAAGGAATTACTTTCATTGACATTATGTAAATATGTGAGAATACCAATGTCAATCTCAATACCCTGTATGGGAAAGGGGGGACTGGGGAGGGAGCTGGGGAAAGTCCACCAAATGCTGTGTGCATGTATGTCACTATCACTCTGAACTACATTATGATGTGAGACTATAATGAAAGTATATAAAAAAAAGTATACTTTCTACAAATGAAAGTAAAGAGAGGGAGAGGGAGAAGGAGGGGGGAGAGAGAGAGAGAGAGAGAGAGAGGGAGAGGTAGGTGTCTGGCTGTGTGTCTTCAGTCAGCAAGCCAGTGGAAAGCTGGGGATAACACCTCACTCATGCTTAGGATTCTTTTTCCCATCCAAGGGAGTAAGCTCCCTTTCCTATTTCCCATGTTGATTCCAAATATGTATTCACTGCTCTCAAATATCCAATTCTCCCCCTCTTCTAATAGAGGAGGTTTCTTCCTGTTTCACCAAGAAACTGAAGGATATCGGAAATAAACCCCCTTAACTTGCCAATGTTTCCTACCGCCACCAACCCTGAACCTCTTCTCTGCACATTACAGTTTCTGCCTGGCCATGCACCTCACACTCAACACTGCTTATGTTGTGTGCAACTACAGCCTGCCACCCCCAGCACCAGAGCTGGATGCTCAGCTAGCCTCCGGATGGCACCATGTGGGCATCCCAGAGTGCCTCACAGCTCTATGTGGCCCAAGATGAACTTAACTACAAACCAGCCTTTCCTGCACGTCTCCATATCTCAGTGAATGGCAATGCCATTCACAACACTTCCCTATCTCCCAACCTAGAATAGCTCAGTCATCCTTAATCCCTTCCTACCCCTGACTCCCTCAAATGATTGACTAACAAATTCTGGTAGACTAGAGAACACTAAATGAAGGATAACTGAATTCCAGCAAAATTCTGAAAGTTTCTCATGCTAGCCTTACAAAAAAAAAATGTGGCTGGAAAACAAAATTAGGTAAATCCAGAACTAGCTGAAACACTAGAAGCTGTATGTAGATCAATGATCCGAAGTAGACTTGAGAAGTAACTCCTGATACCTGGACAGGTTTCTCTTTTTGGTCCTGTTTCAGTATTTTTAATAAATATTTGTAAACAATCTACATATTTGTACTTAATCTACATGTAATACAGAGCTGGGAAGATAACTAATATACTGGTTTCACAGAATCTCTTGTATGTGTGTATGTTTGTGTAGTACTAAGATTGAATCCAGGAGTCTTCTACCTCCAAGCTATACCCCCAGCCCTATTTTATTTTATTTTATTTTATTTTATTTATTTTATTTATTTTATTTTATTTTATTTTATTTTATTTATTTTATTTTATTTTATTTTATTTTATTTTATTATTTTGAAACAGGGCCTAGGTTGCTGAGGCTGGCCTCAAACCTGCAATCCTCCTATCTCAGCTCCCAAGTACGAAGAATACAGGTGTGCGCCACCACACCTGGCTATAGAATCGGTGTTACCCTGCATTTCAACCACAATGCCTTGGCCAACCAACCTTCTCATATTTCCATGGTAAAATTTCCAAATTTTTCCTATTCTTTTCAAACATCCAACCATTCATTCCCATTCTCAAAAGATAATCCCCACCCTACATAACAAAAATATAGAAGCTGACATATGAAAACTTCAATATTTCACTACCCATTATACAGACCACGTGTACCTGCACCCATCTCTCCTCCTATCTGGGGCCAGCCTCTCCAACCTGTGCACTTGGGGTACATCCTTTCTGAACTTCTTGGAAATCTTTTGCTCCCTCATCATCCCTTATTCTCTCTTCTAAACTGGCTCCTCTGTTAGTTTTTAAACAGGCTCAAGTCCCCAGCAAAAACAAAAGTCAACAGATACAGTTGTTTTTTCAATCCTCTTTCCCCATATAGTTTTCTCATGCATGCTCTTTCTAGTCCTTTACAAGGTTCTAGAAAGGTGTCCATACTCTACCATCATTTCTCATCTCACTCTTCAGCCCACTCCATTCTCATCCCCAGCCTCATCACTCCCCTGAAATGGCCACTGCCAAGGTCAATGGTGACCCCTATGTGCAGCTTTCATGTTAGCTGACCTCTCAGCAACCTCGGCATGACTGACCACTTTCTCCTTGAAACACTTTCTTCCTGTGCCTCCCTAACACCCCACTTCCTCTGCCCAGGCACTAAGATACTTTTCTAAGTCTCCAACCTTCTTCGACTTGTTTCCTATGTGATTTCATTTATACTCACAGCTTCAGCCACCATTTATATGCAGAAAAATATCAAACTCAACTACCCACTCCAGAAATCCCCCTGGAACTTTTGACACATATAGCCAACGGCTACTTGTCATTACTACATGGTATCTCAAAGGCACCTCTAACCAAAACCATGACCTAACCCCTAAACTAGGTCCTTGTTCTTCTCAGGGCATAGTATCACCATACATCCAGATCTGACAGCCAGAAACCCAGAAGTCAGCCTCTTCAACTCACTTTCTGCACCTTCCTACTCTGACACCACATCCAATCTACCACCAAATCCTATGGATTTTGCTTCTTAAATAGCTTTCAAAAAGATCCATTTTTCTCAAGCTACTACATCACTTTTCTGGATTGTCTCCAAACTAGTCTCAGTGTGAATAATAGACTGACAGACTGGAGGGCTCCAGGGGAATCTTTTCTAAAAGTTGTCTCTAGTCATGTCACCTCCTTGCCTACCCCCAACTTAAAATCTTCTTTGGTTTCCCAAAGCTCTCATGAGGAAGACCCACCTTCTCCAGCCTCCACTGCCACTTGTCACCTGCTACACTTCAGATAATATGGCTTTCTGTTCCTTAACAATGTGGTATTCCCTTGTCCACAAAGCCTTTGCACATCCTATTCTCCCACTCCCATGCCTGCCCCTCTACTCCCAAGCTCACTCCCTGCCTCTTCAGCCCTCGGGTCAATCCGCACTTCCTCAGGGAAGCCTTCTCTGAGCTCTGTCAATGCATCAATTCCCTGATATCTGCCCTCAGCACCATGTCCCTCTCCTTTACAGCTGCAACCTAAACAAATGTCTCCTTCCCCATGAGGGTGGGAAACATGGACACGTATCTCTTCACCACTGTACCCCCATGCTGAATGCTGTGCGTGCCACATAGCATGCGCTCAACAAATGCCTGTTAAATAAAATAATAACAGACATTCTTACCTGTGCCTTCTATTCTGCAGTACCTCATCAATTACAGGTCCCTCACTTTATCAGTATAATCAGAACATTGGAAATAGAATTTTCTAAATTATCTATCCTAGTACTATAGCATGAAAGTATACTGACTCCAAAAAGATTCTCACCTCCAAATATTTCCAAAAGCAAAAGGTACAATATTATAAATGAATGCCAAGTATAATATTTATGTACTCCAAAATTCCTACAACATATGATATATATTCAAGACTGTTATATGTATATATAATAATCTGCACTGTGTTTTCAAACTCTTATCAACTGCAGAAGTACTTACTCATTCAGTTATTTACCATTGTCAGTAGCCCTAACATTCTTGGATATAAAAGTCTCCATCTGCAAATTAAATTTGTAAATGAACACACACATGACTACAGCAGATGAGCTATTTAGTCAAGCAAACAACAAATACCCTATCACAAAAGACATACCTACCCCTCAACCATTCTGATTTTTGTTTAAATTTTCATATAGGTGGTACATTGCAATGATAGAAATGTTGATAAAATGTCAATAACTGACAAGAAGCATTAAAATTCTTTAGTAAAGAATAATGATCACACTACTCACTTTCACCTTTTCATTCCTGTAAAAATTGGTAAGATCTAAGGAAATATGTATACATTTCTCAGCTAACTGGTTAGTTTTTGTTATTTTTGAAAATCATGCATTGTCAGTTATGTGAAAAAGGAGACTTATGTGCATAAAACACTGCACCTCTTTTTCTTTTCTGATCATCAAGTTCAAGAACCATTTAGCATTAGTGTGAAAGTCTATAGGAAGCCAGCTACATAAAACAGTCAACCCACCTTCTGTAAATGCTCTACTATTCATGGTGATACACTTTATACATATATTCATGTGTGTGTG
>PVJS01050354.1:0-14348 GCA_004027185.1 Glis glis | reverse complement strand
ACTTGTGGCTTTTAAAATCTACTATAATCTACTATATGTGTGTCTGTGTGTGTGTGTGTGTGTGTGTGTGTGTGTGTATTTGTGTATATGTATATAGGAAAACTCACATAAAGTGTGTATAAATATATATAGTTCATATATACCATTTATATGCGTGTGTGTGTGTGTATGTGTATGCATGTACTTTTTACTATTTCTCTCTCACACTCATGCACACACACACATCTCTCTCTCTCTCTCTCATATAATGCATGGGAATAAAAAATCTGCCTATATTACAAATTTCTGTGAAGACATAAAGAGAACATCATTCAGAGGCTATTTTGTTTCTTTCCATATGCAGGCTGAAACTCGTTCATTTAAATGTGTTTGAAGATTTGAGGAAAAACACTTAAATACTGCTTTGAATTAAAAGCCCTCATTTAAACACACTTTAGGGCTGGGGTTGCAGCTCAGTGGTGGGGTACTTGCCTACTTAAAACTTACTTTTTTATATAAAGACAAAAAAATCATTCCATGACTGAAGTGTTTGTTTTTCTTATACACACCCACACCACATTATATTATTCGGCCTTTTAGATATATCATCTGTGAGGTGCTTGTGCAAATATTAAGCCGTGCCAAACATACATAAAATATAATTTCTGCCACTTTAAAAAAGAGAAAGATTATGGGCAAAACATAAACACCAGGCAAGCTTTTAATGCTAATCTATGAAATAGGATGCTCTACAGTACATTAACTTAGATTCATTGAATTTCATCTTAAAAAATTGGGTTGTTCTGTTACTGTTTTTTTCTTTCTTTTGAAAAATGAGCAATCTCCAAATCAGGCTCATTTAAATACTTACTGTCATTTTCTGTGATAAGCCAAAAGAAATAATAAATATTTATTTACTTCAATGATGGGGCATACATTTATTCCTAGGAAATCAGTTAAAGCAACAATCAGTAATTTCCTCCACACATTTAGGGTCATAAGGAGCACAGTTTTAATAATGGATTTAAAAAAATATATTTTGAGTTGGAGACAAATGTAACATGCCCGTAGAATTACAAAGCTACTTCGCCCAAAGTCATGGACTTAATGAGACTGAACCTTAGCTCCTGTGTTAGACACTAACACTGGATGGAGTCAGCATGTGACTTACTGGTCTGTGGATCAGGTTGTTTGGGTGGTTATGCATTTTAACAATTTCAAGGAATTTACTCAGGATTTGTCATAACGGACATAAAACAATAGATTAGTATGTGCTTTTCTTGCCTGAGTTTAGTTAAGTAAACGAACTTTAAACAGTGTTTTCAGAGAAAGGGATAGAAAAAATACAGGAGAGAAATACTGACTCCAAAAGCTTTAGAGGACTTTCAATGGATAATAAGACCAAGGATGATTGTAAGGTGGGATGGAAATATATATTTCAAAATGATCTTACAAAGCAATATATATATTAATATTCTATAATGATATTATTCAGACTAAATCTGTTCAGTTCATAAATTGACTAGTAATATATTGAAACACAGTATTAGAACATTGATTTTGCTTTACTTGTTTTTTTGACTCTCCATCCTAAAAGTAGCATTTCCCTAAGGGACAAATTTTTCTTATCCCCTGTAATTCAAATCTCAGAGAATCTAGGGAATCTCAAATATGAGCAGTAAGAAAGTCCCATTGAGAACACATCACTTGGTATTTGCATCAGTGGTTCTTGAGTTTTCTGAGCTTACCTCTAAAGGTTTGCATTTGAGAAGTCAGGCTGGTACAAAGACACTCTTTAATTGCAAATTGCAAGTGCTTCTAAGACTGGTGATCAGGGAGGCAGCTCTTTTAATGATACTGCCTGAAACACAAGTCCTCTCTCCAACAGGTATTCCAGGTTGTCTGGATTTATTTGAATATAAAATCCATAAGCTGAAGTGTCTGAAGATAGGAACAAAAGCAGCAAAGAAATGGCCCCTTGCTCTGTGTACAGAAGGGTGCTGGTGGATTTAGTCAAAGATTTACTGAAGCTGGTTGCTAATAAACTTGGATGTACATTAAAATTCCTTGGGACTGGTGAAAATGACTGGTGACTGGAGTCCAACTCAAAAGAATCTGAATGCATGGGTCTGCGGGTTGGTCCTACATGTCAGGAATTTTTTTTAGGTATCACAAGTTATTCTAATGTGTAGCCAGTGCTGACAGCTTTGGATTCAATTTTTAAAAGAATGTTTGTCAGAGTGATTCTTATATCCTCAAAGAAAGAATCAAATATGTATTGTTTATTGGAATGTAATACAAGATATTTTCTTTTAACATATTTAAAATTATTGTTCATTTTGCTTGATTTTTATGGTCTTAATTTTAACAATTACATGATTCTGTCTAAGAAACAGACTTTCTGTAAAGTAAAGATGCCTTCCAATGTTCTCCAAGTGACAAGAGAGACTTTACAGACTGGGTTACTGTCTTATATATATTTCCTAAACTTTCAGTGAATTCCATATCCTACTTCGATCCACTCTGTTGATCCTATAGAATGGACTTCATAGATAGTACATCACTTGACATTACTTTTCAAAGCACTAATAAAGTGTACCTTGGGTTTTGTCCGTGCATCTGGTATCTTAGCAGCAACTGTCCTGGGTGGAAGTAACATCTGAGTTGGATTTGAGGTGATTAGACTCAAAGCGGGAGGTTGGTCACGGAAAACTGAAGTCAAGCAGAGTTGTACAGTTTCTTTCATTGCTTTAATCTGTGACTCCTAAAGAGAGAGAGAGAGAGAGAGAGAGAGAGAGAGAGAGATTTGTTTACATGTGACTTTGGTTATCATTTTTCACTTCTAATACCCTAGCCTTCACTTCCCACATAAATGGATATTAGTTTTCAAATGTAATTATCTAATCTATAAATTCCATTATGACATGTTACTTAGTTTACACTCAATCTGTTTCTAGAGATAATGTGTTCATGATATATTTTGAGCACCAAAATTCAAATACACATTTTACTTTTTTCCCTTGAATTGATATGATTCGGGTCATGATAGTTTCCTGGGAAGGAAATTGACTCTAGGTCACTCTGAAACAGATGTCTTTCTTAGACATCTACCATCTTTCTTTTGGCATCTTTCATCTTTATTAAGAATCTCTTCCCTAGGCCAGTTGCAATGGTGCATGTATGTAATCCCAGTGTGTAGGAGACTGAGACAGGAAAATCCAAATTCAAGACCAACTTAGGGAGACCTTGCCTCAAATTTTTAACAAAAAGATATAGGGGTGTATCTCAGTGTTAGAATACCCCTAGGTTCAATCCACAGTATCATACACAGAAACAAAGAATCTTTTCCCTAGCACTATAAGCCACTATGTTTCTCATATTATCTTATACTTGATCTATTTACCCACATAATGGAAAAAAGAATTCTGTCTTTGATAAATTTGTCTTTGATAAAACTCTCAATTCCTCTGTACCTTGTTAGGCAATAGATGTTAATGATAATATTTACACTTTCTTATATTAGCATATCACAATATTCCATTCATTTTCATATTCAAACAATAATTTTATGCTTTTAAACATCTGTGAAACTGAAATTATTACTATTTAACTTTGATAAAAGGAAAATAAAAACTTTTCATGAAGGAGTATTTCGGATTTAGAAGACAAGGCACACTGACTAAGGTAGAAAACAAACTATAACACATATCTATCCCTAGTTTCCACTGCTAAAAATATTTTTACATGTTGATAAGACTAAGAAAATTATGAATACAAATGATTGAGAGATCCGCAGTTACTAAACTATGGGACATGTGGTTTGGGGGGAAACCATATGGGCCATTCTTAAGGCAGCTAAGTGGAAATTCAGGGCCTGACCTGATAGGACAATGCCAGACTAATATCCATGTAGGAACACAGGAAGTTGCCTTTGGACCAAGAGAAATAGGAAAGAGGCTAGTTACTGAGTCTGAGACCCATGAACAAGCTGGTGTACACAAAGTTTACTATTTTAGTGGACACATGGGTTAATGAAGCACCAAGGTCTATATTCTGTGATAAACTATCAACAAACTGCTGCATTTCATATGCTGTGCTAGGAATTTACTTTTAGTTTCCATGTTCTTACTATAAAACCCTCATGGTCAATTTCTGGAGAGTAGATTTAGATCTTTTCTAAAGACTGTTTTGGGATGTTTACTAAAATTTATCTAGAGACTCTTTACTGATCAAATAGCAACTCAAGAAATCAGTCTCGTTTGGTCATATCAAGAGCTTTTTAAAGAAGCAATAATATAAGCAACTGGAAATGTTTCCGGAATAGGACCAGAATGCATTTCCTTCCCATAATTCTTGCTCTTTAGGTGTCTAAGATGTCTAAGGTGTCTAAGGTGTCTAAGATGAAATAATAACCTAATAAGGACTGGAATGGGGGAGTGTTGTTAAATGAGCAGGGAGGGGACTAAGTCCAATGATGATGTTTGACTACAACTTTTATACTCAAAATGGCCCCTTTTGTAAGCTTACCTTAGTACCCGGGTTGTACATCTCCGCACTGCATTATTTTCCCTACTTGATTCTGTTTGCTTCCATCATGTAGTTTATCAATAATTTTAATTTAATGTGTATGTATATGCACACATGTGGAAGTTTGCCAGCGCTGGACACAATTCCTGATACTAAAGTTTCTCAATAAGTTTTTGAATCAGCAACTTAACAAACCTTAAGGGAAATATTATTTCTGTATGTCATTGAAGAGAATTTAAGTTTTTTCCAAAAACAAGTAGGAAATAAGTAAGAATTTATCTTTCTGTTGGCTCCTTATTGCAACCTTGACTGACCCTTCCTTTCTCTCACAGTATACTAGGAGACTGGCATTGAATCCTGTGTCAGGAGCAAGGTAATCCAAATAGCCCTGAGCAATTTAATTGTATTTTTTCTTTTGTATACTAATGTGACACAAAGGAAAACGAATAATATGACTGAGTCAGGCATATTTTGACTTTGAAATGTTAATTTTCAATTCTTAGATCATCCAGGAAGAAGTGGCATTTCTTGTACTCACTGTATTCATATCCTGGCTCCTATTAACATATATCTAAAATGTGGATTTATGAGAAGCTTAAAGTGTATGGCAATATAATAGACAAATGTCTAAATATGGGTAATAGCTAAACTCAGATGCTGAAAATAATGAGCAGCATCCAGGTAATGGTTTCAAACACTGATTTTTTATTGAATATTGTTGAGCCAAGACATATTTTTTAATGAAGCATTGAAGGGGAGGTGCATATACATTATATCTTAAATAATTATCTGAACTCTGGTTCAACTGTCTGCTCCCATGGGATCCTGACCTTGCCAGGATAATCAAAAATTAAGAGAGTCAACATTCTAAAATGCCCTCTCCAACTCCTCATCTTTAATGGCCACAAATATGGAACTGTCTGTACTCTTATATTTCAACCTCTTCTTAACCTCTTACTTTCTGATTTTCTTCCTGGAGAGCACAAGACTGCATCATGGACTCTGATCTTAGATTCTAGTCAATTCCTCCAGTACATTGTAGATATTTCTCGCCAGAGAACATAGATTGCTGTGAGCAAGCCACCTACCTTAATTTGGTCATCTTTCTACCTAACCCAATGCCTCTAACTTAATAGAACCTGCTGCTGTCATTATTCAGGTTTGGCTTGACCCAGTTCTATGAGAAGGACCCAGGGGATGATTTTACAACACCTAAAAATGCCATTACGTTTTCATTTATACTGTTTTGGTGTAGCGCATTTTGAAGGTGTAAGCTATTGTTTACTTTACAGTTTGCTAGATCAAGATGTCCCCGAATGAAATATGATGTACACTGTATAGAGTGTACTTTCTCCCAGATCCCAAAACCTATTCTCTTCTAAGGTCCATTTTGGTTTTCCCCTCACTGCAGCAAACCACCTTCCCCTCGCTGCACCAAACTACCTTGTCCACTTGTTTTGCCACATGGCATTAAAATGCAAACTCCTTAGTTAACACACTTTCCATCTCATTGTCCTTCATTTATAGCCCTTTAAAGATCACAAGCTCATTCTCATCCTAAGCATTTACATGTGCTGTTGTTTCTGCCTGCAGGACCCTTACCCAAATATACAGATAGAAAATTTCTAATAAAATGCTCGCATATTCAGCTCACAGTTTATGTTCTTGGAAACAGATCCTGACTGCCCTTTGCAAGAATGTGCCTTTCTTAAATTTTCTATCACCTTTCTTAATTTTATGTCTTATTTGGTCCTTATTAACAGTTCAAATTATTTCCTTGTTTATATGTTTATTGTTTATCTACTCACAACATAATGCAATATCTATGAAGTTTGGTACCTTTTCTGCAATATTAACAGTTTCTAACTCAAAAAATGTATTTTAAAGCTGGGTGTGGTGGCGCACGCTTATAATCCTAGTACTTGGGAGGCTGAGACCAGAGGATCCAGGTTCGCGGCCAGCCTCAGCTACTTAGTGAGACCCTCTGCAACATAGTAAGACCCTGTTTCAAAATAAAGAATAAAAAATAGGGCTGGGGGTATATCTTGGAGGTAGAATGGACCTGGGTTCAATCCCCAGTATCATAATATGTATATTATATTATATTATTATATTATATAAATAAAAATATATATTTAAATAATAAAATTTTAAAAACCTCAGAATATATAGGCTAATTCTGTTACATGAGTAAATAATGAAACATTTCTCATTTTTACCCACTGTACCAGGTAATACAAGAGAAATTTTATCTCAGATATTAAAAATACTTGTGTGTGCTATATACTATGTAAAGCTCATATAAAATTAATTATTGTTATAATTATCTTAAGATGGTGGGAAACTTAGAAGATAATATTTTATATGTGTGTATATTAGCACTTTTCTCAGAAAAATGCCTTGTGTTTGTGATAAACAAGGTGCATCTCCTAAAGATAACTATGCTTCTAATTTTTAATCACATCAAAATTCGCAAGACATTTATGCTAAGTCCTTTATATGAAAACTCTATCTCAGAAATATCAGGGTGCAATATTAGCCACTGGCTCTGGAAAGACTATGAGGGGATGAAGTTTATTTTCCCTAACTTTATTTCTGCCAGGAAATCAGCTCAATGGACCCTGGAAACTCATTCATAATATTTTGATCTTTGCTGTATTGGTTCCCAGGTTCTATGTACAATAGCACGATAGCATGTTCTTTCATGTATTAAGTCAGGTATTTATTTATGTATTTAAATAATAATTGATTACATTCCTGCTATGTGCCATACACTCACTGTGTCCAAAGAGTCCTCATTCTGTTATGACTTAGTCCTGAGAGTCTTGGTAGGTCACATGACTTGTGTGATCTGTAATAATGCATGATTTCCTGGGCGAAATTTTTTGTGAGAATCAGAGGCTCTACAAGCTTGTTAGTACAAAAGTTTAAGAGATTTACACACCTGAGAGTCATTATTATATTCCGTTTGCTGAGGCTGACCATAATTTATAAGATATTGCCAAATAGATAATTGATGATTTGGAAACTCAAAGTTAATCTTTAGATCTTGAGATTATTATTGTTTATTTTGGGAGAGTAACTGAAATGTACCTCATTAAACATATCATGAGGGCCAAACTGGAGTGTTAAAATGTTGTTTTAATAATATTTATGAGGTATTTAAGTTTATTTGAAACCAAGTTATAACACTCTTAGTAGCTAGACAACTGAAGAATATAAAAAGTCTCATATAAAGATGATGGAGACAGGTGAAGAGCAATTTCCTTAAACTGTAATTTTTAACCATTCTGAAATTAGCAAGAATTTGTACCTGACTTTACGGATGCAATTTATGTATATATCTTACATGAGGTTTGTTGAAAGAACCTCTAATATGAAATGATTATACAGTTCACTGTCCCAAAAAGAAAGACAAAACTCTAATGGTTAGCCAGGCATGGTGTCACACACCTGTAATCCCAGTACTTGGAAGACTGAAACAGGAGAATCACAAGTTGGAGACCAGCCTCAGCAATAGCAAGACTCTCAGAAACCTCATGAGACTATTTCAAAATAAAAATAAAAATGGGCAGGGGTTATATCTCGGAGATTGAATGTCACTGAGATCAATTCCCAGTACCACAAAATAACAAGAATAATAATAATAATAATAATAATAATAGTTGTTAAAGTGGAATTTTTAATCACAGAGAAGCAGTCTCTGTGATTTAATTCACCAATAATAATAATTACTAAGTTAACTGAGTGTTTTCCATGTGCCATGTGTTGTTCCCAGTACATTATTTTTCTAATACATATAATTCTCTCATTACTTTTATAAAGTAAATTGTATTAATGATCTCAGTAATGATCCCAGAGAAACTTAAAGAATTTGAGGGATTTGAACATGATAATTCAACAACAAATTGTTTTTTGAATGTATGAAGACTGACTCTGAAGACTGTTATTTAACTACTGCCAGGCATCACCTCCCCATCCTGAATCCAGACTGTGACATGGTATGGGCTCAGCACAGAATGGTATGTGCAGAGCGTGGGATTGGAGAGAAAAAAAATAGAATGGAAGATGGAGGAACAACTCTATGTTAACACTGAGCTCCACAACACAGGCCAAATTATAATTTACCAATAAAATGTATTGTGACTACACCTCTCCATGTGACCCAAATGTGCTTACATGTATATATTAATTCTCTGGGATTCTATTGCTTCATGGCTGAGCATACAATTATTTTCTAATTGTTTGTTCCCAAGAAATTATGAGAGATATGGGAGCTAATATCATGTCTCATGTTTTTTCTCTTTTTAATTCATGATGCGTTATACATCATAGTGAGATTCAAAATGATACATTAAAACACAAAATGATACATTTATACATGTACATAAAACTTTGTGTATTTCCTCCCATATCCCACATTCCCCATTCCTTTCTCTTTCCCTGAACATGTGATTGAGATTGGTAATGATACCTTTATTTAGGGACATAACATTATTTGAACTGTTATATTCCTCAATCATCCTTTCTCCCCTCCTTACATCCCACCCTCCAATTTTCTCCCACTATTTTATTGGTCTCTTTCTTACTCCGAAGTCCCTTTTGTTTCCTATTTTCTCTCTACCTTCTGCATGTGAGAGAAGACATATTGCCCTTGACTTTCTGAGATTAGCTGATCTCGCTTAGCAGAATATTCTCTAGTTCCATCCATTTTCATGCAAATGACATAATTTTGTTCTTCTGTATGACTGGGTGAAACTCCATTGCATGCATATACCACATTATAGTTATCCAATAACCGCTGATGGACACCTAGGCTGGTTCCATAATTTGACTTTTGTGAATTGTGCTTGTATAACATGAGTATATATATATCAATATAATATTCTGGATTTAATTATTTGGGAAAGAAACCAGGGAGTGGTATAGCTGGGTCATACGGTGGTTCCATTTCTAGTCTTTTGAGGAAACTCCATACTGATGTCCATAGCGATTGTACTAATTCACACTCCCATCAACATTGTATAAGAGTTTTTATTTCCCCATATTCTCATCAGCATTTATTATTGTTTGTATTCTCTTTTTTTGGTACTGGAGATTGAACCCAGGGGGCATTCTACCTCTGGGTTACATCCCCTGCCCTATATTTTAATTTTGAAACAGGGTCTCACTAAGTTGCAGAGGGCCTCATTAAGTTGCTGAGTCTGGCTGTGAACCTGCAATCCTCCTGTCTCAGTCTCCCAAGTATTGGAGGCTCCCAAGTATCCTGTGCTACCACACCTGCCATTTGTATTCTTGATACATGTCATTCTTACTGAAGTTAGCTGGAATCTCAGTTTAGTTCTAATATGCATTTATTTGATTGCTAGTGATGTTGAACATTTATTTTCATATATTTGTCAGCCATTTATATTTCTTCTTTTGAGAAGTGTATATTCAGTTCAGTTGCCCATTTTTTGTTTGGATTGATTGTCGTTCTGATGTTAGGTTTTTGGATCTTTATATATTCTAGATATTAGTCCTCTGTCAGAGGCATAGGTGGCAAGATTTCCTCCGAATCTGTAGGGTCTCTCTTTAGACTCTTTATTGTTTCCTTTGCTGTGCAAAAACCTTTTAATTTGCTGTCATCCCATTTATTGATTCTCCATTTTAATTTCTGAGCTTTGGGGGTCTTATTGAGGAAATCTCTACAAGTGTCTTTATGTTGGAGAATTACTCCTATGTTTTCTTCTAATTATTGCAAAGTTTCTCATCCAATTTCTTTGATAGTCTTTGATCCATCTTTAGTTAACCTTTTGCAGGGTGAGAGATAGGATTCTAGATTAATTTTCTACATATGGTTATTCAGTTTTCCCAACACCATTTGTTGAAAAGACTATCTTTTCTCCAGTCTATATTTTGGCACCTTTGCCAAAAATCAACTGGCTATAAGTATGAGAATGTGTCTTATATGTTTTCTATTTCCCATTACACCTAGTATAACAGGGTCTCTCAAAAGCCATTTCAAAGCTATTTAGTCATTGACTAACTAAAAAGATTATGTGAATCAAGTGAGGAAAACAGATAATATAAAAAAGAATGTTGCAACATTCAGAGTTGATAAAAACTCAGAAGTGTCTGGATGCCTTCATGGGAATTCAATGTCTTTTTAGGACATAAAGCATATTGCAGAAATGGTAGCAAAAATGAAAGAGAAAGGATTTTAAAGTCAGGTGGTCTAATTGATCTTAAGGATAATATTTACCTTGGGGTTTCTAATTCCACCAGTTCTATAAAGTGCCAAAAGCCTTTTTATGAAGTAATGTATAGCATGAGTTGGATATGGCCAGAGATTATTATATATTGGTATATACTTCTATAAATTAAAAACAAATCTTTATAAAACTAGAATCTTTGTAAAATTAAATATATTTGACCTAATCTGCAAAATAGAAATCATACTCTCCAAGAACTATTAAATATTAACAATTTAGATAAATTAATTTAATATATGGCAACCACAAAGGAATAAAGTTGTTAAGATACCAAATTACTCATTCTAAAGCTTAATTTGTCCCACAGTTCTAAACCTTACATAGAAATATCATTAGCATTCATAAAATATCCTTACTAATTCCTCTACTGCTATGCTCTCTAGATAGCATGTTTGCTATGCTAGCTATAAAGACAGTTTGGTCTTACCAAAAAGAAGAAATGTGCTTATGTGGGGGGACTCAAATCCCTGATGAGTAGAGTTTTAGCATGGCCTTTAAAAGCCATTGCATCATAACAGGTGGGTAGTGGTGGAGATACCAGATGAGCTCCAAAGGAATAATTTTTAAATGTTCTATTTTCTCCCTGTGCTATAGCAAAACACTCCTAGTTCAAGTTGGTTATTAGGATGCAATCTCTTTTCTTTAAAAAAATTTCTAAATACATAGTGTGTTATATGCAAAATAGACTTATAAATGCATTCATTTTTTTCAGTAAAATGATTAGTAAGCTGTGATCACAAAATGGAAAGCTCTTAATAGCATAGAGAACATGTTCCTTAATAAAAAATGATTTTGATGAATATTGATGCATATATAGAGAATAACATAATAAATAGTAGGTAATTAGGAATATGAATTAAATATTTAAAAAGCATCATAATAGTAATATAATATACATATTTTCTGCAAATATATAATATATTATTTTATGTAATTTTATGAAATATATTGTATATATGATACACATATTCATAAACATATACACTCATGTATGTAATTTACATGTATGTATTATACACATCAAATGCATATATTCACACATATATAATTCATGGATATAGTACAGAAAACATATATATATGTTTTTATGCACTAGAAATTATTTGTCTGTATCTGTATGATTATTGGATGATAAGAAATTTAGGCACAGGTGCTCTTCACAAGCATCCCAAATATAATTTGACTCAATCTTTTCCCAAAGACAATTTCATTCGTGAGTTTGATTTGTGTCTTTCTACTTAATCTACCTTAAGATATGTAATATTTTAAAATATATGATATATATTTTAATTTTAAAATATTTTACATATAGTTCTAAACTTTTTACTCAACATTATATGTTGTAGATGTATTGTTGTTACCAATATATTTAGTGTTTATTCATTAACTTCACATTTTAATTAATATTTCATGTATCATTATAGGAAATATATGAATTCTACTAATAGTAAGCAGTTAAATTACTTCCATTTATTGTTAATACAAACATTGCTGCATTTAATGTCTGTGTGCATATTTTCAAATACACATATAGAAGTATATATTCTAAGACATTTATATTTAAAAACTAGTTATAACAACTGGCTGTCAATGACTACTTCTATTTGCTTCATAAGCCATTCATGCAGTTAATACATGGCATCTTACTGTTGCTTTACATCATCTTTATTCATGGTGTTCTATAACAAATGTACCAGAAGGGTAAAAAACTAAATAATGAACTCATGGAGACCAAACCTTCAGTCAATTTATTGCAGCAGAAAAAGAAGGAAAAAAGATATTATCAAATATTCATGAGTTCTATAACCCTCTTATATGCACAGCATCTAGAATTTCATTAAAACGTCAAAGGAAGGAATGAGCATTCTCCAGCATTTTTTTCTAAAAACAAAGACATAAAAGCTCAGAGGTGCAAACTTACCCTGTCAAGAGCTGCTTTCTCTAGTTCATTTTTGGCCACAGCTAATTTTTGTTCCAGATCAGTAAGCTGTTGGGCCTGCAACAAAGAAGAAAGGCAAGTCTTTTCAGTAAGTTCTATAAACTCCCACTTTACATTAAGCATCTGTCATTCATTAACAAAGAATAAAAAATTGAAAGAAAAGATCTTACTCTCACTACAGGGTAAAAATGCTATATTGCATGGTCATTTGATCTGTATGCAGAAAATTAGTTACATACATAGTTTCCACATAAAACATTTGATGTAATTTTATATAATATATTGTTTATGATATGATGCACATACACATAAATGTATTAATGAATATCTACTGAGTATTTCCCTGAACCAAAACATATTTTTCCAAAGATCCGGCTCAAGTCCTTGAAAATACTTAGGATTCTGTAGACCAGTTATGTTTCCAGTTATTATGGGCTGAACTGTATCCCTTTAAACTCACATGTCAAACCTCCAAAGTCCATTATAACTGCATTGGCGATAGGGCCATTAGGGTATAATTAACATTATTCAAGGTCATAAGGATGGTTTCTCATTCCCAGAGGGCACAAGTTCTTCTAATAAGATAAATAGACATGAAATCTCTCTCTCTGCTAAAAATGTGGAAAATCCATGTATGAATTAGTGATTAGGTTCTGTTAGTAAGTTAGGCATAGTTCTCAAAGGCAATCCAAACTGTGAGTGATACAACATGTGATTTCTAGTATCCAGAGCTGTGAGAAAAGAAACTTCTGTGATTTAAGCCACTGAGCCTATGGTATCTGGTCATGACAACCCAATAGCTTAATACACTAATGTTCATTCTATTTTTATTTTTGAGCTTTAATCCCATAGAAATCTGTTTCTCATTATATCTCTACAACTTTACAAAGGTCATAACCGTGATCTTTAATGAAAATAGCACTTGGCCAAGTGCTGTGTGCATGTATGTCACTGACAACATGATTTACACTATGATGTGAGACTATAATGGGCCAATAAAAGTATATAAAAATAAAAGAAAAGAGCAACCTCTTAAGATTTTAAGAGGTATATTCAAAATCTGCCTCCATCAGTTCCTAGCTATGTTGATCATGGTCAAAGCACTTGACTTTTAATAACTAGAATAGACAATAATTTCCTATATCTTATGAAAAACAGTTAAATGAAAAATATGAAGACTTGGAATTTTCTTTATAAACATTCATATAGTATTTGGACCACCTTGCTTCATTTCATTATTATTTCATTTATCCATGCAATTAGTTCCTATAATTATGTTTAATTCCTATAATTAGTTAATTAGTTCCTCCTTTAATTAGTTCCTATAATTCTACTATTTTGGGCACTGTAATTGCAGAGATTATTTTTTAAGATATAATATTTCAGAGAATATTTTATTGGTGCCTTATGATTGTACATAATCGTGGAATTCATTATGAAATATTCATACATCCACATAGAATAATTTGATCATTTTCATTTTCTAGTATTACTCCTTTACATCCCTCCTTCCCTCCTCCCAATCCCCTCCTTCTATCCCACTGGTCTTGCTGCTTCTATTTTGATGAGATAGCTTTTTATACTTCCTTTCCATCTAGTTTCCAAATATAAGGGAAAGTATGTGGTGTAATTTTTTTTTTTTTTTTTTT
>PVJS01050353.1:0-14349 GCA_004027185.1 Glis glis | reverse complement strand
AGAGAGAGAGAGAGAGAGAGAGAGAGAGAGAGAGAGAGAGAGAGACAGGGAGAGAGAGCTGAGGCTGGCTGTGAACCCGGATCCTCCGGTCTCCGCCTCCCAAAGTACTGGGATTACAAGCGTGCGCCACCACGCCCGGCTCAATAATTATATTTCAAGTAATAGACATTGTCTGCTGTATTTCCCATGTGGCAATCATACTTCTGAGGAGTGCAGTGGCTCTGGTGTGTGTGTGTAGCCACAGGGTTAGCAGATGCTCGTTGCTAGGTCTGGCACATGCCAAGTGGAAAGTCGAAGTCCCTCGGAGCTCACGGGAGAGCCTCGGGCATCACAGCACCTCTCTTACCCTCTCCTGCACTCCCACCCTCCCTCCCAGCAAGTCTTGACAGTCAGGACTTCAACTTAAAGCCCGGGAAGAGAGAGGTGTAGCTCAGTGGTAGAGCACTTGCGTAGCATTCATGAGACCCTGGGTTCATCCCTAGCACCACACACCAAAAAATGTGGAAAAGGGGAATGGCCTATAAATGTGTATCTTTATGTGGGAATTTTGTCTCACAGGTGGGGAATCTCACATTTGGAAGACAGGAACATTTTTCTTGAGGATCAGCACTTTCTCGAGGGTGTGTATGATCTCTTGACTTCTCATCAGGTGGATAAATACAAATAGCCACCAACGGGGAGATAGAGTATTACCTGTATGGTAAACTCACTTGTCCCCCATTCCTAGATCGTACTTCCAGTTTTTCTCAAGGACAACCACTGTTCTGATCTAAAACAATGTGGATTAGTCGTGGCTATTTTTCATTTCATTTTGTTTTCTTTCTTTCTTTCTTTTTTTTTTCTAGTACTAGGGATTGAACCCAGGGGCATTCTACTCCAAGCTAACCCCCCAGCCCTAATTTTATTTTTATTTTTGAAACAGGGTCTCACTAAGTTGATGAGAGTCTCACTACTTGCTGAGGCTGTCCTCGAACCTGTGATCCTCCTGTCTCAGCCTCCCAAGTACTGGGATTACAGGCATGTGCCACCATGCCCAGCTTGTTTTCTTTTAAAAAAACTTTAGCTGGGTGCGTTGGCTCATGCCTGTAATCTCAGTACTTGGGAGGCTGAGACAGGAGGATCACAGGGTCGTGGCCAGCCTCAGCAACTTGGTGAGACCCTGTTTCCAAATAAAAAATAAAATTGATCTGGTGGTGTAGCTCATAGGTAGAATGCCTGGGTTCAATCCCCAATAACACACACACACACACACACACACACACACACACACACTCACACACACAATAAAACTTTATATGAATTAACTATGTATAATCCAGTATTGAAAACTCAACATTAGGTTTGTAATATTCATTCATATTGTGTTTAATGTTAGTTTATTTTCATAGCTCATAAGTATGCATTCTATGAATTGGCATAATTTACTGTCTATCCCACTGGAGATGGACACTTGGATTGTTTCATTTTATGACTATTGTGAATAATGCTGCTATAAATAACCTTGCTTGTTTCTGTTGTGTATATACAGGGTGGAATTCCTGGAGTGTACATACTGTCAAGCAATTTTCCAAAGTGGTTGAACTAATTGAAAGTCCAATGGAAGATTTAAAGTATTAATTCCATGTATTTAACAATTAATGTGATTCACTCATGTTTTCCAATTCTCCTTTTGTTCACTTAAACTAGAGTCTGTGGGGGAAAAATAAAGAAAAAGAAAAGGAAAGAAAAGAAAAGAAGCCAGGTTCCCAGTGTGGGGTGGGTCTAACCACTGGGGGGAGTGTGGGACCTGCCTTGACCTCCTCATCAAGCTTGGGATTCTCAGAGACAGAAAGCACGCTTGCACATAGTGCAATTCAGACCTCTTCCCTAAATGTTTGCAAAAGAGACCTAGTTGTTGGAGAGTACTGGGGTTTACGCTTCCCTCTGGGGCCAGCTTTCCCCATCCTCTAATTTGTACACAGGCCAGGCTGTTGTGCAGAAGACGATGAGGCATTTCTTTTTTAGGGTCTGAGGGTTGAACGTTTCCCAGTTGCAGAGGATGCATTCCAGGGGACCGTGAGCCTAGGAAGCGGAGTTTCCCACTTAAAAGGAAAACAAGAAAGTTGTTCCTGCCCTTGGATTAGCACCTCAATCCAGTGGGACTCTTTTCAGGGAGGCGTCCTCCCAGAGCTCTATGTGGTAGGAGTAGCCGGCACCTTTAGCTACGCTTTGGATGTGAAACCTGACAGTAAACCCTGGAACCTCTCTTGGTTTGAAAAGGGAAGTGAGAGATGGTGGGATACATTTGATGTTGCCGTGTCCAGGGGTAGCTGTAATCAACATCGTTTATCAACAAAGTAACGCTGCTTCACATCCTCATGCATTTTTCTTCCAAGGTGGAGGAGGCTCTGGTGGTGGTGGGGATCTTAGATACAAAGGATGCACCTTCATATGAATTGACCTTAGAATGTGGATAGAGGAAGGAAGTCGTCTGAGGATGTGCATAACACGTCCAAAGATGGAGAAGGACTTACCCTAGAGAAAAACCCTGGTCTGTGAAAAGGCAAGGAGGGAAGTTTAGCACGCCATCACAGGAAACAGAAAGGTAGACAGTATGATCAGAACCATCCGGGCATTCCTGTTTGTTGGGAGAACTGGAGACTAAAGCCCTGACCTGAGTACTTTGTCTAAACTATAATTTTGTTCCCCCCACAAAAATTCCTTTCATGAACTTCATCTTCCACAAACCTTCTGTGACTAATTCAAGCCCTTTGCAACTTTATTTAACCTTCCAGTTTTGCCCTAATTGTGGCTTTTCCATTTGGAACGATCCTCAGGACAAAATTTTACCATATGAGATCCTTTCTTATTTTCCAAATATTTGTGCATGTATGCGTGTGTGTGTGTGTGTGTGTGTGTGTGTGTGTTACTGGGGATGGAACCCAGGGGCAATGTACATCTGAGCTACACCCCCAGAACTATTTTATTCTTTTATTTTGAAATGGGGTCTCACTAAGTTCCCGAGGGCCTCACTAGGTTGCTGAGGTTGGCTTTGAACTGGAGATCCTCCTGTCTCAGCCTCCCAAGTAATGGGATTACAAGTGTGGGCCACTGTGCTACTTTTTAACCTTCCTTACCAAAAATATCCTCATACTCACATTGTTTCCATCTCTCTCTCTCATTCCTAAGTACCAATTCCTTTCTGCCTTAATTCCTTGAATTTACATTTGAAGTGATCCCTCAACATAACTGAATTCAGACCAAATTGCTGCTTTTCTCAGCAAAAACATTGAAGTTGTCATTGCTACCTCATCAAATCATTGCATGAATTACACAGTGACCAGAACCCGAATCTCCAGCAACTTGGACCCAAAGACAAAGCAAATTCCACATTGTTTTCCAACAATCTATAAGCACTTTTTTTTTTTTTTTGCAGTACCGGGCATTGAATCCAGGGGCATTCTACCTCCGAGCTACACCCTCAGCCCTATTTTTTATTCTTTATTTTGAAACAGGGTCTCACTAAGTTCCAGAGGCCCTCACTAGGTTGCTGAGGCTGGCTGCAAACCTGAGATCCTCCTGTTACTAGTGTGCACCACCACGCCTGGCTAGAAGCACTTTTTATTTTTATTTTTTGTTTGCGGTACCAGGGATTGAACCCAGGGGCATTCTATCTCCGAGATACACCCCCAGCCCTATTTTTTATTCTTTCTTTTGAAACCGGGTCTCACGAAGTTGCAGAGGGCCTCACTAAGTAGCTGAGGCTGGCTGCGAACCCCGATCCTCCGGTCTCAGCCTCCCAAGTACTGGGATTACAAGCGTGCGCCACCACGCCCGGCCTGGCTATAAGCACTTTTAACAGAACCAAATAAGTTGTTATAGACCTTAAGAAGCCAAGAGCATTTCAAAACCTTTATCTATTATCATTTATCTAATTTATCTCTAAGTCCTTTATAGATTACTCCTGAAAACTGAAACACCAGGAAATAAGCTGGGGGCGATGCTTGCAGCCCATGTCCTCTAGGTGGCGCTGCAAGACAGGGCATGCCTGTGTCCAGGCGCCATAAACTAAATCGTTGTTTGCTGGAGGGCTAGGGGAACCATCTTTTCATTAAGATGGTGCTCTTGGGGGAGGGACTGTGGAGTGGAAGGCACCCCCATGGCGCCGGTAATAGCAGCAGCTGTGAGCATGCAGCCAGTTGGGAGTGGGGTGCAGTGAGAATATAATTATTATCTATCAAAGGACTAGCTTAATTTAAGAAACTGCCATTTTGTAACCTGGTATAAATTCTCATCCTTTTGTAAAATTAGCATTTCTTTAAAAAATTGCAAGCCAGGAGTGGTGGCACAGCTTGTAATCCCAGTACTTGGGAGGCTGAGACCGGAGGATCCGGGTTCGCGCCAGCCTCAGCTCCTTAGTGAGGCCCTCCGCAAGTTAGTGAGACCCTGTTTCAAAATAAAGAATAAAAAAATAGGGCTGGGGGTGTAGTTCGGAGAATGCCCCTGGGTTCAATCCTCAGTACTGCAAAAAAAAAAAAAAAAAAATTCAAGTGCTGACTTTTCCCCCAGCATTCCGTTCTAGACAAATTAGCCAACCGCGTTGACTGTGAAACCATGCTCCCACCAATAGGCGAACAGTGCATAAATTTGTGTTAGGAATATAAAAATTGGGCAGGCTCTGGCTCAGTGTGCTTGCATAGCTGGTTTCCCTTGTGGCAAGAACATTTTTGCAAAAAGTAAAATTGTCTTGCCAAACCATTTTCGAACATGTGTCTTTTCTTATGACACCATGGAAATTTATTTCTAACAATTTGGTGGCCAGTAGTGGGACTGAAATCATCACCAGGGGGTTGCTGGGACCTCTCTCTGGGGGGGACACATCTCACTGTAGAGTAGCCGGTGGCCCTGGGATGGAGGAAGTACTGCCATTCCCTGACCAACAATGAACCCCAAGTTGAACAGTGATGGGCAGTGTGGGGGAAAGCTACCTTTGTAAGCACTGCAGTGACCAGGTAACTGTGCACAGACCAATGTAAAAAATGTCACCATGAAACAGTCTTATAGGTTCTTGTCCAGTGGATTTTGACAAATGAAGTCTAAGGACTAATGAAGGGTATAGAAATATGAAAGTTTAAGTCAAGGATAGATAGAAGACTAAAGTAGCTCCCCCCACACATGGGGGGAGGGGTCCCCAAAAGAGTGTGACCACTGAACCTCTTGGGAGGTGGGCTTTTAAACCTTATTGAGATTCCCCATCTGCTCTTTTATGATTGATCAGAATTGGGTCTTGGGGAACTAATGAATTTTAACCAATTTCAATCCTTATTTTGAATTGTTATCTTGTGGGCGGCAAGCCCTGATTTCCTGGAGCCCACAGGTCTCTCACGTTCCTGCTCACCTCCTCCCATTTCACAGAAGATGATACAGATGGCCTTTTAAAAATCCCTCCTGTTCCCAGGTCCTCTGCCCTACCTCAGTGGGAGGTGACTGAGTATTTCCTTGGTGGTTGGGTTTCTTGAATGTGGAGGGCTGAGGCATCTGAAGATGCCAAGTGAGAGCGGACCCCCAAAGTTCTGGTTTTCCCCTGAGGGGCCCAGCCAAAGAGCTCAGCCAAAAGGGGAGGCGATCCAGGTCAGAGTTTGAGAAACTCCCAGGCAAAAGAAGAGTAAAGACTCTAATGGTAACACACAAACAGGAAGCTCAGATGGTTAGGGTGCAAGGCACCTCCAAGCAGAAGGGAGGTTGAGTCTCTACTGGGAACAGACAAGAAACGTACCAACAAAAAGTAAAGATAAAACTCCTTCTGATAGTCCCTTAGGCCTAATGTTACAATATTGGGGAGACAATCTGTGGACTTAGGGCAAAAAGAAACAAAGGATGATTAAATATTGTTGTTTCATCTGGATTTAGGAACGCATATTAGGACAGGCCATATTTTGGCTGAAGTTCGGGCCAGATGAGGATCTATCAATTATACATAAATGAGCACTCATAAATTAAAAACAACAAAATGGATCCATATACCTTTTAGTTCATGTGATTTATAAATCTTTAACAAATAAGTTTTTTTGATAGAGTAAAAGTAAAAGATGTTGTCTGCTTCTGTTTGATGTTTAAGGTGCCCATTGTTAGGATCTGTGTGAAAATAATGACTTAAAGGGTTACCTGTACTTGTTTGATATCTTGGCTTATGTTAGAAATGGGTCTAGGGGAGCTGCAAATAAAAACTCATGAAATCAAAAGTAACTCAGCAAGACAATTTACTTCTGTCCACACCAGTCTGCTCAGCCTTTTATTTCCTAATGCAGAGGTCACTACACCATTCCCCATTGGCTAGAGTATGGCTTTTTACAATCTAATCCAGTTGGTTAGTTTTTACTGGGTAGATTTTACAAAAAGAGAAGCATGAAACCAGTATATCTTGGAGTGGAACATATAGACATGTGTACAAAAGTTGCAAAATGGATACCTAAGCTAGTGTCTAAAGCTGCAATGTAATGGCTCCAAGTCTCTGACCCCGGCGGGGTGGGGCAATCCCCATATCTCTTCTCAGGAAGTCCCCTCCCTGTCCCATTTCTTTTCCTGCCCTGCTCATCTCTGGCTAACTACCTAACATTCTCCCCTCAAAAGCTAGAGGCCCTGAAATCATTTAGGGAACAGGGGCAATGGTCCATCTTCTGTAGCTTCTTTGAGTTGGACAAGGATGTAGACATGTCAGGACCTCTTGCTATTGCTCTCTGTCTGGGCAGGGCCTATTGGGATGGGGCAAGCTCCTGGAAGGCAGGTCAGTGCAGAGATCCCTGATAGTATATGGTGTCCACTGTAGAGAGGGGTTGGTTGTCCAGCCTGAGTCTTATTTGAAGTTTGATAGCCTGGAACCAGAAAGAAACAAACTTCATTAACAGGTTTAGGAGACAAGGGCCAAAGAGTAAGAGTAGGAGTGGACTTTGCCTTCATGGTCAAAGGCCCTATGAAGGGCAAGAGCCAAGAAAGCCAGGACCATGTTTCCTTTTATGATATCCATCCCTGGGTAGCTCGCTCGCTCAAGTTGGATGCCCCTTCTCTTAAGTGTCAAATACTTTCCTGAACCTGACTTAATCTCTTGACATAAAAGCAGCAATCTTCCTGAAGCATAAGGCATACTCCCCCTCTGGCCACTGTAATCATGTCCAGTGCTCATCTGTTTTGAAGAACAACTCCTGTAAGAGAGTCAATCTGGTGTTGTGGGTCTGTGAGTGTTTTGGCCATAGTCTCTAGCACATCAGCTAGTTCTAGAGATAGGTTTGTGTGTAGACTAAGGAGGAGGATATTAAACTTCCTATCCCTGTTGCCATTACAGAAGGCCAACCAGGAAGGGGAAAAGTTGGACTGCTCATTTGTGTCTGGTCTCTGGGGGAGACAAAGACCCAATTAGAGGCAGGGGCATCAAGGTATTGCTAGGGGCCGGGCATGGTGGCGCACGCTTGTAATCCTAGTACTTTGGGAGGCGGAGACCGGAGGATCCGGGTTCGCGGCCAGCCTCAGCTCTCTCACTCTCTCTCTCCCTGTCTCTCTCTCTCTTTCTCCTTAGTGAGGCCCTCCACAACTTTGTGAGACCCGGTTTCAAAATAAAGTATAAAAAAAATAGGGCCGGGGGCGTAGCACAGAGGTAGAACGCCCCCGCATTCAATCCCTGGTACTGCAAAAAAAAAAAAAAAAAAAGGTATTGCTAGGGGCCAGGGATATAGAGGGGAGAGAAATGTAAGTGTGCAGACTCCAGTCCAATGGGATGGTAAGCAGGTGTGACCTTGAGTGCCACAGAGAAAATAGACTCCTTTGCTTTTGATGCAGGACTGGATGCAGGAAGAAGCTAACTCTGTTCCAAAGGTCGACCAGTAACCATATTGGTTCCCTAGGATGCGGTACTCAGCTGCCAGAGTGGCCGCAGCTAGCGGGGCCAAACTAGGGGTGAGGGGTTGTGCTGCACCAGATTTCCTGTTTTCCCAAAAGAGCATTTGTCAACTCCTGTCTATAAGGAGATTCCAAGGGGGCCCTTGAAGGCCAGAGAAACTTTTGCAAGTTGTCATCTGTGTTGACCTAGGCCATAGGCTAGAGGAACGTGAGCTGAGTTGGTCCAACCAAAACTGAGTGAAGTCTGATGACAGCGATGACGGAGCAACAGTGATATTGGGAGCAGAGGAGAAGAAGCGCACCTGGCTGCTGGAACCCAGGATAAAAGTAAAACTGGTATGGGAAGAGCCAATAATATCAATGGTTACATTACATTGGCTTGTGGATAAGTTTTCCACTGGGGTTCCCCAGGGACACCAAGACCGAATGCAGATAGGAGCTTGACCCAAAAGAGTAATAGAAGAAAACAGTGGACCCAGGATGGGGTGGTGGGACTCATGAAGGTAGGAAGAAAGAGATTGCTTTGCCTGGGTTAAATATCTGACTACTTGGAGAGGAAGATTAGAGGCTTCTGTTCCGCTTGATGAGTATAAGACACTTTAGCTGTTGTCTGGGCCCAGTCATAAGGGTCAGTGGGGTAGACCACTCTTATCCTCTGAGGTGGGGAATTTAAATAGTCATGGGCATAGAAGGAGTAAACAGCTTGTAGTATCCTTTGAGCTACAGGAAGATAGGGGTGATAGTGATGAGGTAGAATAGAAGGGATAAATTTTTAGATAAAAAGGAGACAAGTTGGGAAGGGAAGGAGAATACAGTTTTAAAAATCTAAAGTCCTCAGCTTGCCCTGTGAGGGTTGCCACAAGGCCCTCCCAGTCCTCAGCCTCTCGTCCCAGCAGGGCTCAACCTGGGGGTCTGCATGTGCCCTTCCTCGCTTCCTCAATTCTCACCTTCACCTCACCCCACGTCATCAGGCTTCTGCGCACATCTGTCAGATGCCACAGTGGCCCCTCCTGTGTCCACTGCTGTCTCCAGTCCTCTTCCTGACACCAGGACCCACCACTCAGCACTCAGCCTGTGGTTCTTGCTTCCATCTTTAACTTTGTTGAAGAGAAAGAAAGGGGCAGACATGGCAAATCCTGGTACTGTTTCTCAACAGCCACTGTGACCCCTTCTCCTGCAGTTCTGTCCTGACCAGTCCCCAGGTCCTTGGGGCTGGCCCTGCCCCAGCAGCCCCAGAACATCCTTTCGGAATCTGCTCCAGGTCCCTTTCCTCCCTGCTGAGAGGCTCTATGTTCCTGCCCATGGCTGAGCACAGTCAGGCCTCCCACCTCCCTCTAGTCTTGGCTCAGAGGAATTCTCTAATGGCCCAGTTGAACGGTTCTTCTGAGGCGCTTCCTATCTGCAGCACAGCCCCCTTTGCACAGGTCATGTGTGTGGGTGTGTGTCTGTGTGCACATGTCATGTGATTGGTTCTTGGATCTGGGGCCTTATTAGTCCATTCTGAATCCTGTTTTTGTGGCTTGGTGGCTCCTGGTGCAGACCTGCTCCTTCCTCTCCATGCGTGTCCCCACCCCACTCTGTGGCTAATCCTATCTCCCTCAGCCGCTACCAGGGGCTTTAACAGTGTGTGTGTGTGTGTGTGTGTGTGTGTGTGTGTGTGTGTGTGTGGTGTGTGGGGGGGTGGACCCACTTCTGCCACCCCTGATCAAAACCATTCGAGGGGGCCACTTCCAGCCTGTCCCCCAGCCCCAGGCCTGTGGTTTCTGCAAATGTGTTCTCCCTGACCTTCGAATTGTTATTTGGGATCTTTCCTGCCATCAACCAGAGGGAATCCTGGGCAACACTTGGATCAGGCCAGCCAAAGCCTCTCAGAGACAGCCTCAGAGGGAAAGTCAGACGGAGCCTGTGGCATCTGGCATCTGGGAACGGCCTGCACTCCTGGGGGAGAACGGAGGCTTCTGCATTCTCAGAACTGGGTGTGAATTTCTGCTCCACTATTTTCTATGTGACCTCAGACAGATTACATAAGCATGTAGGCTTTGGGTTCTAGACCTATAAAAATAGATTAAGCCTGTCTTACCATAGTGCTGAGGTGGTGTTACTGGAGGTGGAGTTGACTGTGGAGGTCCTTGGGTGCAGTGCCTAAGGTTAGGGCAATCATCCCTGCATAGAAACAGAAGTACAGCAAGACAGATAGTGTTTAGATCAGTTTTATTATAAAGCAGGAGGAAGGTGAGGACGCGCACGTGAAGTACGCCCCAGAGAGCGCGGAGGTGGGCAAGTTGGTAAGAGATCAAAATGTCCCAGGTGAATAGGCTTTGGGCTTTTGTTAGGGTCGGGGTGGTGATGTGCAGTGGTAGGAAACCTTGGAGTAGTAGGTAGCCACGCCTCTTGAGGCCTGGTACCCGCGCAGTTGCTACCCACTGGAGGGAGGGAGGTCGTCGGCATGCGCTGTGTGAGCACTGAGGGCATCCCCTTGTGTAACTGGATCACTTTGTGGCCTGGTGTCGCCCGCCTTTGGAGCAGCTCATAGGTGCATGTGTGACTTTGGAAATAGAACGTGTGCCTGTAAGTCTACAGGAGAGAGTGTTGGGCCTCTTTCTGGAACGTGGGGAAGACTGGGTGCTGCCATTCTGTGGCCCTGCATAGTCTGGACAACCTTCCTTGGATGAATTTTTTCCATAACCCCGCCCACACAGGGGGAGGGGCAATTTGTGTCTTCATGGTGTCCCTTGACGAGTATTGGGTCTTCCAGGTCAACTGTTGATCAGGGGCCCTTTGACAGTCATCCCTTTTTTGCTTGCCCCTTCCTTCCTGCTCATTTCCAGCTAACTCCCTATGCTAACAGGGGGTTCCAGGTTGTGGGGAAGTCAGGCTGCGGCTGGGACAAGCAGGTGTACAGAGCACACTGGGTGCGGGCTTCCATGCACTCAATCAGGAGGCCTGAGGAACGTCATGGACGGGCGGGGATCACACAGTGCCAACCTCCACACAGGGACCCACCTGTCGATGGACAAAGCAGAAGCCTGTGCAGGAGACCTCCATCCCAGCCAGCCTGAAGCATCATGGGTGGAAGTGGCAGTAGGATTCTGGAGTGGGGGGGCACTGAATGCTATGCCAGCAAGTCCTGGGCCTGCCGAGCCTCGGCCATGTAGACCGAAGCAAGCCCCCTGGGACCTGGGACAAGCTTGTGGAGGCAGGGAAGGCGGGGTTGTGGGTGCAAGCTGACTCTTGGAGCAGAGCTCTGAGGACTGCTGACCTGTGGGCCTGGGAGACACTTTTTCATGTCCAGCTGGGGCAAATCCACTTCCTCCACATGGTGAGGCCCCAGTCCCAGGACTGTGGCTCCTTCTTCTGGAAGACTGCACACCCTTGAGGGCAGGACAGAGGCCCGAGGACAGTGACTCAGGTCCCACGTGGCCAGACTGGTCGCTTGGGTGTGCTCTCAGCCTTCCCTGACCCCCAGGAGGGAGACCTTCTGATACTGAGGAGCTTGAAGCTCAGCTGAGTATAGGAATGGCAAGGGTGGGTCAGAAAAGGAGCCAAAAGCTTCTTCAGTTGTTTTTATTTTGTTCAGCTTGGAGTGGCCTCAGATGGATGGGACAGCTCAGAGGTTGAAGCATGGGGGTACGGTGCACAGCTCGGTGAGGAAGCTTGTGAAGCAAGGCTGGGTGTTGGTGCAATGGGCCTGTCACTAAACGCTGAACAGAGCCAGCCACAGCAGGAGAATCTGAAGAGACAGCAGGGCCATGCTCCGGGGATTGAGGCTGGAGCTGGCAGAGTTGGGAAAGCTCAGAGAAGGGGGCTTTTCCTGAGGAGGGGCCTCGGAGGGGTTTGCGGGGGGTGTGTCAAGCTTGTGCGTCCTGATCCACTCGGAGAAATGGCTCAGATTGGTGAAGACGTTGGGGCTGACGGGATATTGACACTCCAGGCTCCAGCTGGTCAGCCCCACCAGGTACCAGGTGCCGTTCAATGGGCAGACAAGGGGGCCCCCAGAATCTCCCTGGGGAGAGAGAGAGAGAGGTCACAGGTAGTGGAACTGAGTCAGGGAGGGGCACGCATTGCCCAGGATGGGGCGCCAGGGATCTCTGCTGTCTAAGGGGTGCTCTTCAGAACCACCTGGGCACTTTTATTGATCCTCCTGGAGCAGTATCTCCAGGGTGGGGTCCTAGAGTTTTCCATTCCACAAAGTTCCCAAAGGGAACCTGGGCAGCCCCTATCCGGTAGCCACAAACCCAAGAAGATGCACAAAACACCATAGGAGCCGGAGGTTGGCCTTCTGCCCTCCCACTCACATGAGGTCAAGTGCCTCTGAGGCCCCATGGGACAGGTGGATGGCTGGCCGAATTCTCTGCCCGGCACAGCAGCCCACCTGCGCATTTGACTAAATACGGTCTTTAATGTTTCCTCAATTCGTCGACTGAGCTTCTTTAGAATATGCCAAGCTGTTGGATGTGCTCAGGTAAAAAGGGATGCTGCTGGGCCCAGCCTGAAACCACCGGCGAGCTCCAGGGGCTCCCAGACAGGGCTGGGGACTGTAAGTGCAGCAGGGCCCCAAGAGAGGAAGGTCCCTGGCATCATAGGTAGGATGCTCTCATCTAGCGGGCCAGAGAGTGGGGCTCAAGGAAAGGTCATGGTGCCCTCCAGCTATCTACTTCTTGCATACCGTCCCTCGAGCAGCCTCTGTGTGCAGGCGGTGCTCCTGGAGACCTGGACATGACATGTGCACACAGACACACCCACACACATGACCTGTGCTGCAGATAGGAAGCGCCTCAGAAGAACCGTTCAACTGGGCCATTAGAGAGTTCCTCTGAGCCAAGACTAGAGGGAGGTGGGAGGCCTGACTGTGCTCAGCCATGGGCAGGAACATAGAGCCTCTCAGCAGGGAGGAAAGGGACCTGGAGCAGATCCCAAAAGGATGTTCTGGGGCTGCTGGGGCAGGGCCAGCCCCAAGGACCTGGGGACTGGTCAGGACAGAACTGCAGGAGAAGGGGTCACAGTGGCTGTTGAGAAACAGTACGCGGGATTTGCCATGTCTGCCCCTTTCTTTCTCTTCAACAAAGTTAAAGATGGAAGCAAGAACCACAGGCTGAGTGCTGAGTGGTGGGTCCTGGTGTCAGGAAGAGGACTGGAGACAGCAGTGGACACAGGAGGGGCCACTGTGGCACCTGACAGATGTGCGCAGAAGCCTGAGGACGTGGGATGAGGGGAAGGTGAGAATCGAGGAAGCGAGGAAGGGCACATGCAGACCCCCAGGTTGAGCCCTGCTAGGACGAGAGGCTGAGGACTGGGAGGGCGTTGTGGGGAGATCGGAGGGTATGTGTGAGGTATTTTATGACAGGGCTCAAGGTAGTATATTTCTGAGCTATACAGACAGACCAAAAAAAAAAAAAAAGAGAGAGAGAGAGAGAGAAAGAGAAAGAGGGAGAGAGAGAGAGAAAGAGAGAGAGGGAAGGTGTGAAAGAGGAATAAGAGGCTGCAGGAGGACACCTGGGGGGCCACAGCTCTTAAAGAGGTCAAGCTTAACCGTGGCCATATTTCTTCACCTTTGGTTGTCCAGTTCCCGTCTAAACTTCAGTTTATACACCATGAAACAGAAAAATTACTCAGAATGGCCATTCATAATACATACATTCAACTCCCACAGCATATAGAAAGAGCTCCTATGATTCAATATGAAAGATAGGTGACCCCGTAGTTGAAAAACAAAACCAAAGTCCATCCTGTAAACACACTTCACAGAACAGGCAACAAATATATGTAAAAATATTTTATCCTCATTAGTCACCAGAGAAATACAAATTAAAAATCACATATAATGTTTAAAATGAAAATGGTGGATAATCTGAAGTATTGGCAGTAATGTGAAGCAAAGTGAACTTTCATTCACTGCTGGAGGGAGTGTAAATTGATACAACCAAGTGGGAGAGCTACTTGCAGTGTCTACAAAAGATGAACATGTGCGTATCTCATGACATGGCAATTTCACTGCCGGAGTGACCCCCAACCAAAATATGAACCTATGTGCACTAAAAAAACACACACCAGATGTTCATGGCAATGCCATTCCCAAAGGCCTCAAATAGAAACTGCCCCCAAATGCCACCAATACAAGAATGAATAAGTCAAATTGTAGTGTTTTCACACAGCAGAATTAATAAATGTCACAAACATAATATTAACTGAAAGAGACCAAGTAAAATCCATCCTATGTGATTTGCCTTGGGATAAAGCCCCGCACAGAGCCATGGTGCTTTAGAAGCCAGGATGGAGCCGGGCGTGGTGGTGCACGCTTGTAATCCCAGTACTTTGGGAGGCGGAGACCGGAGGATCTGGGTTCGCCGCCAGCCTCAGCTTGCGCACGCATGCGCGTGCGCACACTCTCCCTCTCTCTCTCCCTGTCTCTCTCTCTCTCTCTCTCTCTCTACTTAGTGAGGCCCTCCGCAACTTCGTGAGACCCGGTCTCAAAATAAAGTA